>JAVJIF010019869.1:0-65513 GCA_038442645.1 Agave tequilana | reverse complement strand
TAATTTGCACGTTAATCATTCTTTCAGTTTTGAGAAAAATATCGAATACAGAATGTGGCTTCAACTGCCTACAACCTCGCCGCCAATAGGTGGTAGAGGTGTTCAATAAGATGATCATCAAGCTTCTTAAAAAGTTCATCTCGTCAAGTAAACTAGACTGGAATGAGAAGCTCAGTGAATGTCTTTGGGCTTATCGAATGACAGTCCGAGCCCCAATAAGCACTACGCTTTTTTCTCTAGTATATGGGGTGTGAAGCAATCATACCCCTAGAAATCCAAAAACCATCACTTCATGTTGCTCTGGCAACCAAGATGACAGAAAAAGACAACAATCGATTACGTCTCCAAGAGTTTTGAAGCGTTGGACTAGAAACAATTACAAGTAATAGTGCATTAAGTATATCAAGCTAGAATCTCAAAGGCCTTCGACAAAAAGGTCAAAAAGAGAGTCTTTTAGAAGGGAGACTTGGTTTTATCTGTCAGGCGACCCATGTTCATGATATACAAGACCAAAGGCAAGTTCCAACCTAAATGGGAAGGACCTTTTGTCGTAGATACAGTCTGCTCAAATGGAGCTTATCGTCTCGCAAATCCAAACTGCGACAAGCTCATAATGTCGATCAATGATAAATTTTTAAAAAAGTACTATCCATGATCACATTAACATTAAATCTCTGATCAAATAAATATTCTATTTTATCAGTTGGATTAGCATTTGGGATCCAAGATGTTTAGTAGAACGCCAAAGAAGAATGTGCTTCCTCAAAAGGATTGCATTATATCTTATTGACATCAAGCCAGATGAATATGGGGAGACCATGACGCATGATGTCAACATTGAAGAAATAATGAAGACGAAAATCTACTTTCAGTTTGTAAGAATAGGTCATATTTTGAAGTCGAACATGGTTAGGCAACAGTTTTAGGCATTCTTCTTCTTGATCATATTCCTCTCAATCTAAAAGAATGACTTTGTTATCCTGACTTTTCCATATGAAATGGTGGCATTTCAACCACTTAATCCCCCTTTCGGCAGATCGTAGCTCAGTTTCGTGACTATTTCACCCAAAGAATCAAACAGTTCATGTAGTCCATTTTTTTATAAAATGATTGAATGAGTTTATCTGATGACTTATCAAGCTATAAGCTGATTGAATGAGTTTATCTAATAACTTATCAAGCCAAACTCACTGAAGAAGGCTCGTGATGCATCTTTGCAGAACCTTCCAGTGGTTCCACATCCATATCAAGGTTTGGTGATCAGTTAAAGGCTAGGGAATGATAATTTCCCTCCCTATATATTCCCCACGGAGTTTACATATTCCTCTCATTCTCCAACAAGCTCTTTAATTATCACGTTAATAATCGCCTCTGACAACTACCTCAGGGAATGATGATTTTTCTATGAAATCCCTATGGAGTCGCTAAAGTCATGTTAATGATTACCTTTGACAATCCTTACAGATTTTCCTCAGAGTCTATAATTATTTGGTCACCCCTCTGTGAACCCTTTTTCATTCCTTAGTGGACTCCTTTAATTGCCATTTTAATGATTACCTCTGGTAACTCTTTCAAAACTCCATAAGGAATGCTAAAATTCCCCATGGATCTTCTATTTTATTCCCCCAGCGGAATTAACCCTTTTACTGTCATGTCCAGTTCGCCACCTCTGAACAACATGAGTTCTGAGTCTGGTGTCTCCTAGTCAGTTATGTCCAGTTCATCACCTCTGAACTGACAAGTGCCCAGATTTCATCCTCCAGTCCAGTAAGGACTTTTTTTCCATTATGTCTAGTCCATCACGTCTGAATGACATGGTTACGAGTCTGGTCCTAGTCAGTTATATCCAGTTTATCACCTCTGAACCGACGGGTGCCCAGATCTCGCCCCTTTAGTCCAGTAAGGACTCTCCTTATGCTGTCATGTCTAATTCGCCACCTTTGAATGGCAGGGTTATAAGTCTGGGACTCCTAATTGGTTATATCCAGTTTATCACCTCTGAACCGACGGGTGCCCAGATCTCGCCCCTTTAGTCCAGTAAGAACTCCCCTTATATGTCATGTCTAGTTTGCTACCTCTGAACAACAGGGTTATGAGTCTGGTAACTCTTATTTGGTTATGTTCAGTTTATCACCTCTGAACCGACGAGTGCCCAAATCTAGCTCTCTTAGTCCAGTAAGGACTCCCCTTATGTTGTTATGTCTAGTTCGCCACCTCTTAACAACAGGATTACGAATCTGGTGACTCCTAGACGATTCTATATAGTTTATCACCTCTGAACTGATAGTGCCCAGATCTCGCCCCTTAGTCTAGTAAGGACTCCCTTCTGATGTTATGTCCATATTATCTCTGAACAATGAATTCTTAAATCTAGTGGTTCCTAACATATTATGTCCATGTTACCTCTGAATGGATGGACCCCGAGATCAAATTCACCCTCTTTTATCCCAGTGGATTTATTTACTACATACCAATCCTATCATGTTTTCAGCCCCTGAATAGGTTCAGTCACACCCCTAATTCCTTCGAGAATTTTAACTTTTAGTTCTTTCAAGAACTAACATACTAAATCCTCATTTATGAGAGATTTAAATTACCTATGGGAAATAAAACAAACAGAATAAGCAGAAGTTAAGAAGAGAACGAATACACTAGAAAGTCATCGGTCAAGAAAGATTTTATTGATTCAATGCAAAAGAAAAAAGATACATGGGTGTTACATCAAGTTTGTCTCTCATATGATTTGAGTTTAGCTTCAAGAGCAGACAACTTGTTTCTCTTACTTTTTTCAGCTCTGACGATGATATGTGGCTTCGGCTCCTCTCTGCTAAAGACAGCTACCTTTGCCAAACGACATTAGACTTCCACCAACGGCGATCTCTTCTTCGCTTCCAGTTGCTGGACCTCGATGCTTCTGGCAGTGATCTGCTCCAACTGGGTAGTTTCAGCCTCACGCACTAACCGACCTTCGACAAAAGAGCATTCACCCTCGCAATCATCTGGCATGCATTCTTGATGTGGTCATTGGTAGAGGCAAGCGCCTAATTCAAGGTTTCAGTCGCAGTAGCAATCTTGCTTTTCTCAGCCTCTAGGGATTTTAATTCCTCGGATACTACCTCTGCCTCTCTTTTTGTTTATGTATAAGTCTGCTTTATCTACTCAGAGAGATGATTGAGCTCCTTCTTAATTAGCGGAGCGAGATCTGATTGGGTTAGATGACACCACTCGCCCACATCTTTTTCGAGATCCTCAACCAGTTGCCTTAGAGATGCGGCCTGAATGACTCCACTGACATCCTTGATATTCTCTATAGCTCAAGAAAGTATCAGCTTCAGGGACTCAAACAGAGTTTTTGACCCCTTCAATACTAGTGAGAGGCATCGCCCTAAGCTCTTATAGAAGCTTTCAACCAACTCCGCATGAATTCCTTCTCTAAATCAGCCACGTCTGGTGAAGGAATGATCACTGAAGAAGAGGTTTACAGGTGCATGGTCATGGGGATACCAGAGGAGCTATAGACGTGACCAACAGAGGTGTCATGCCAGTGATCGCTACCGGAGAAGGAGGCTTGGTAGTCATGATCAAATAATCCGAGCAGGATCACTGCTAGGGAAGCTGAGGCAATAGCTGAAGAAGTAGGATCGAGACTGACTCAATTATAGGCTCAGGTCTAGACTCGATCTGTTTTGATATTGGCATTGTAGAGGGAACAGACTCCATCTCGACTGTCACCGACAATTCTGCAGCCGATGGGGCCTAGTGCTAGATTATATTTTGATATAAATAATCCAGCCCCACAGGATCTAGTACCGGAGGAATAACAGCCTCCTCCTGAAATGACCCAACAGTCAGAACAGTCAATGCAAGGGTCTCTGCAAAATCATTAAAATTAGCAACAATATATGAAAAGTGATCGCTAAATGAAGTGTTACGATCATCACCTGGAGGAGCTGGGATCACAGTAGTAGTAACCTCACTGCTAATCATCTCACTTGGGGCAGTCTCAGTAAGAGTACCCTCAATGGTGGCAACTTCAGCAGCAAGTCTCGCTGGAACAACCTTAGCGGCAGCGCTTTGATAGAGATCACCTCTGTGCTGTCTATATCACCTGGGGGAATCTTAGGGGAGCAACCTCGATACCGATGGCTTTGGCGATGATAGCTTTAGCTGAGCAGTAGGGGACACACCAGAGACTGGTCCAGAGGTTTCCTCCTCACCCTTGGAGGTCTCGAGGATCTCCACGTCCCCACTTTCGTCTCCTTCTTCTCCCTTCCAATAGGTGAGGAGAGGATCAAAGGCTTCCCCTTCTTTACCTGCATCCAAATTAAAGACAAAAATTAGTTATGGAAATGAAAGGGAAAAGAGATAGAGAAAGATAATCTCACCAGAAACCTGAGCACGCTCCCTGTGGGTCTCTTCGTGAAGGGATGTGCCTGCAATTAATGGATCGGAAGGAGAAACATGGGCAGCTGATTCTCCCCCTAGCAGGGAGAACTTCTTGGGTGCATCAGAGAGGCTTACTAACCACTCGCTTCTTTCTCAGAGGCTTACGAGAAAAAGACCCTTTCCGCTTCCTTTGGAAGTGGGTATCAGGATCTTCTTATTCTTCTTCCTCCTTCTTTTTTTTGTGGGGGCTTTATCCACGTCATCGACTACCCCCTAGCAACCTCACCACCTGTGGCTTCCTCAATTATGGGCTTTTAGCATCCTCAGCTTCACTTTCGGCCTCAGCTTTGAACTCCAGGATACCTGCACTCAGACCCGTTTTCCTTGTTTACGCTCACCCACCTTCTGCCCATACGGGTCGAGATAACTTGAGTCCAGCGGGATTGATCTTGAACGCAAATGGATAGAAGTTAGAGGCATGGGATCTAAACCTGACCGACTAGCAATCCAAACCCGCATCCAAAATTATAAAGGTAGTTTTACAATAAACCCCCTGATAATCTAGAATATTTACATTTTTGACCCTTTTATTACAAAACTAACCTATTTGTATATGTTTTAGTATTTGGGCGATATCTTGAGCATCCGGTATCCGATCTGGACGATTCTCAAGCCGTTGTGATCATAGAAAGACGAGTTATATTCTTGTAATAGCTATGTTGGTATTTTTTTTATAAATAATAATTTTTATCATGTTGAATGAAATTGATTGCTTTATATTAATAAAAATAGTTATCAGCAAATCACTATAAAATTATTAAATAAATTATAATTAAAGATAAATTACTATAATTGGAATATACATGATTGCTCTTTAAACATGTTTAATAAAATAATAATTTATTTTATTTCCTGATTAAATATAAAATATAGATAAGTTAGCTATATATATATTGAGTAATTAAAATTTATTGAGATAAAGAATCCAAAATTATAGATAAATTGATAATTGAAATATGGTAACGTAGATAATAGTATTTAGTTACTTTGTGATATCAATCAAGTTAATAATAATGAAATCATTATAACTAAATAATAATATATTAACACATGTCCATGTTAACTAAATCACTTTGATACTGTCACCGCTATACGGAATACTATCACACCGGACTGTCATTTCATGTACTTGTATCACTGTATACAGATACTGTTACACTGAACACTATTATTTCATGTCCATGTACACTGATGCACGAATACGCTATTCCACAGGATACCATTCTTTCATATACTTGTATCACCGGTACACGAATCTCTGTGCACAGTTATTTCTTGTTCTTATAACATTGTTACATAGGTTCATCTATATTCCTGTTGCATGAATCACTATTCTTGCTACATGGATATTTCTGTATTCCTATTACATGACTATGTATTGTTACTGATATCGATATGATATTCTTATTACTGGACATGAGTGATGTTGATATGCCATGTGTGAAACTAAGTGCCACGTGGATCTAAGCCACGGGGCCACTTCTAGAATCTCACATCTCTTGTTTCTCGTGTTTTGTTTCATGATATCAACAAAGCTTATGTCCTATTATTTATTACATGTACAATGCACTCTTCTTATTCCTGATAAACTGTGTAGTTTAAATATGATAAATATAACATGGGGATAGGGGAGGTTGACTAGGTCTTGTTGGGTGGATGTCATAGATCCATATTTATCCCACTGCAGGGGATAGTAGTGCTACCTACCAATTGTATATAGCTCATTGAGTTTCTTTTTTCTTGCTCCTGCCCTAGCGGGTAGCCCTGGTCTCAATAACCAGGGATTTGTTTAAGGTCATGGTCCCGTGTATGGACGAGATACACTCACCCTACCAGAGCTCCTCGACCATTGGGTTTCCAATTAATATAATAAAACTATATAAATAATAGTGATATTGGAAACGCTTGTTGTTTAGTCACTCGTTCGGATAATGGTACCTGTATGCCATATTCGGATGGGTTCATCTAGAGTACAGGCTCTGGTATGAACTGCCAGTGGTATGGGACGCTGAAAGAGATTGATAAATATTAGGCGATACTAATTGTTATTATTATATAAATCACATAATTTTTGCATGCGTATGTACGTCACCGCATGTCAGGGTATTCTTGCCCTGCATATATACGTCGACGTAGCGTCCCCGTATCCACGGGATCAGGGCGTTATAATACAACTGACAGGAGATTGGAGTCCGCAGTGGCATACAAAAGAAGCCCATGTGCAGCTCGCAAAGAAGTACCTCCACGCACGGGCCCCATCTATTAAGTTGTCTTGGTGCGCTAGGTATGGATTCGGATAGCCGACGTAGAGCTGGTCATAGCCAAATTGTAGCGCGACTCTGAAAGGTATATATGGCTCTAGGAAGATAACGTCTCCGCAGTGATACAATAAATGAGATGGCCTGATACTGAACAATCATATGAAAATACCCTGCCCAAGAGAGGATTGGTCATCTCCTTCATCCTGAAACTCCTCACCATATCCGGTGTTAGGGATGTGGGGAAACACCGGAAGAGACTGTAATTGTCGTAATGATGAATCATCTTCTGGATGCCCGCCACGTACTTCTTTTCCCATCGCGAATTCTCGAGACGGTGGAGATGTGCGAAGTAGGTGTCTTTTACCTAAGTTGTGGCTTTGCTTAGGCTAACTTCGCCAGAACCTTATTAGCCTTGCCAAATTGACTATCTGGCCAACAAATGCAATTTCATCTACTCTAATTGGCTTTCTCAACCATCAATTGATAACAAAAAATGTCAAATGCCTTATCAACAGTCAAACTTGACCTAAGTAGTGTCACGAGCTATAAAATCAAAGTATTTTAAAATCTGAACCAACCCGTTATGGATCTTTGAAAACTTTGGAGGGAGTTTTGTTGACAGTTCTAAAAGATAAACTCCAAGAGAGCTCTTTAGCTGGTCTGAACGATGTCTAACTTGTCGACACTTTCAAAACACAAGCCGCAGAATAACTGACGACCAGTCTCCTTTTTACCCAGCTCATGTCCATCCTAGATTAAAAGAGCAATCATTTAGACTCTACTAATTCAATTAAGGAGTCAGTAGGCCAAGTATTTTTTTTGAACAGATCTAGGTATTCTTAAGAGAGCTAAATCTCTAGCTTCGCTTAAGCTAATGGGCTGATTTCACTCTGTTCAGCCCAATACGCTATAATTTTCTAGCTTCGCTTGAAGCCTAGAACAACTCTGTTGAAAGGAAAGTCATAACTTCGCCTGAAGCTAACTTAGCTTCACTTGAAGCCAAGAACAATAATTGCAAAATCAAAGTGATAAGAGAGAATTACCGTGTAGCTTTGGGCTAACGGTCGTGTCCACGAGGAAGAATGCGATTGAAGCTTTTCGGTGTTTTTATTAAGTAATAAAGAATGAAGATGATGTCTTTCTTTTAAGTTGAAAAAGAGAATGAAGAGAAGGGAGATGATTAAAAGAAAAATTGCAAATTTAGAGAAGGCTTTAGAAAAGGTGATTTAAAAAGCTTTAGAAGAGATTTGTTGTTTTTAATATAAGAAAAAGAAGATCTAGGCTCACTATCTCACTACTCAACGATGTGTTCTTCTTTTGAAATCCTTAGTGCCACAACTTAATCATAGGCAAAAACATAAGATTGAGTTTAGAAAGTTTTAAGCAAAGCACATAAGATAGTTTGGAAAAGTTTAACTCTTTTCTTTAAGAAATTGTCTTGAGTTGAATGTTAAATCATCAAGTAGTTCAAGTATGAGATAAAAACAAGTTCAAGAGATGTTTTTTAAAAGAAGTGAAAGTTTAAAAATCCAAACCCATCCTTATGTGCCTTCAAGAACACTTTCAAGAAGAAAGGATTAAGTTAGGCATGCAAATGACTCATTGGGTCTTTTCATCAAAACCATTTGAAAAGAAGAAGGATCAGAGAAAGGAATAATAGTGAGCCCAGAAAACTGATTTAGCTACTCATGGAATATGAAAAACAATGCAAGTAAATAAAGTAAGACATACCGTAAAATGGAGTGGAAGAAGAGATAGCTCGGTCCTTGTATTGATGTCACTTCAATCTTCAGAATACAATCACTCAATTCCTCTCTCTCACTGGTATTTGAAATGAACTACAAATTACAAACAGGGTTACAACTTCTATTTATCTAACAAAGAGCCTAAAACCTTAAAAACAAAGAGAAAAACTAAATCTAAGTTCCGTTTCTCTGAAATTTACAGTATTTATAGGCAAAAATCAAACGGGAGGGGACGTACAAAGATAGGGGGAGCAAATGCTCCCCCAACAAAGACTAAATAGCCGCGAAAACGCGGCTTTGGCCACGAAAACGCGGCCATGGTGTGGCCAGGTGGCCACACTAGGTTGGAGGAGCTTCTTCGTTTGGTGATTCTCCCTTATCTCCTGCTGGTTTTCCCGTTTCTGCTTCAGGATTTGACGAAATAACCTTTGATTATTGGCCTCAACCGCTTGATTTGAGATGATTCATTTCAACCGATTTTCAACCTCTCTGATTTGCCAAGATCTGCCCTGATATCCTGATTTCGAATTTATTCTAAATTAAATCAGAATTTGATGGGCTTTTGGGCTCATTTCTCTTTCCTATCCTTTAGCAATGGGCCTGCATTTTATAAAGAAATATAGGACTTATTAATATAATTTGTTTAGATAGTAAGCATTGTAATGTGACAATATGTATGCAATATATGTGACCGATCACACCCCCCACACTTATCTTTTGCTCGTCCTCGAGCAAAATATCAAAACTAATTCTAATCTCAATTATTAGACCACTTTCGCAGGTCACTCGATTGCACTGAGCATGTGCAATAAGCCGTTAAACCTCTAGATTATCCCTAGAGGATGAGTTTTGTCTCGTGAGGGTTTTCAGTGGATTGCACCCACAAAATCCAAAAAGAAAGAGAAAAAGTAAATGTTAGTGTTTTCGAAAAGCATTTTGAAAAGAGAAAGTATTTGAAGTATATTTGTAAGGGTTCAAGTAATTTATAAGTTATGGGAATATCAAACTTTTCATTCCTAAACTTAGCCTCTATTCAAAAACATATCATCAATCAAAGTAAGAAGTCAAATTGTGTTTCTCATCTAATCTATTATTTTACCCTGAGTCATATATGCACCATCGTGACCGTGAAGTTTGACCAAGGGTACTTTAACATTAACTTCTATGCCTCATTTATATTTATTTTTAGTGGTATTCATTCCTCAATTCCATTAGGCTTTCTGATCTGCCCATGTAACGAGCCTTAAGTCGGTGACACCCAAACCGGACAGTTTTAGGGCACCAGGTGAGAAAATACCCCTAAGGACTTAAACACTCGAGCAGACAAGGCCACGAAACCAAGGTTTTTATTTATAAAATGTGCCCTTTTTAGGCGTGAATACTTATGCTTCATGAGGCACAAATATCCAGCTTAATTAGAGGATTTATATATATATATATTTTCAAACTTATCTATTTATCTTTTACATAAATACCAAGACTTGCTTAGGCCAAAGCACCTAGCTAATCAATAATTAGATTTATTTATTTTATACATATATAATTTTTTTTATAAGGCATAAGAGTCTTTGTTTTTGAACCCTAAGTGTGTAAGTGTATAAAGTGTGCATTTTCATCAAGGTAAAGATCAAGACTACATTACTTTCACAAATTTTCTTCTTAACCCTAAAAATCAAACAAGTCATCTTATTTTGACCAAGTGTAAGAAATCCTAATTATGATTTTCCTATGACTTAAAATTGACTTAATTTCTTACAAAAAATATATCAAAATATTGTTCTTACCTTTCAAAATTTTTTTTTTAATATTAGTCATGTTAGAACCCTCCCCCACACTTATCTTATGCATTGTCCCTAATGTATGAAAGAAATGTATAGATGCATGAAATAAAATGGAAAAGAGGAAAGTTACTGACATACTAGGTCAAAAAGACCCATAGCCGTTTCATTTACCGGCACCGATTCCAAGAAAGGTTGAAGGCGTTGACCATTTACCTTTAAGTCATTTTCATTCTTGGTGACACTGATCTCTACTGCACCGTGTGGAAACATGGTTTTTACAACGAATGGCCCAGTCCATCTTGATTTTAACTTTCCTGAAAAAAGATGAAGCTTAGAATTATAGAGTAAGACTTTTTGTTTAGGGACAAAGGTTTTCTTATGATATGTTTATCATGAAAAATCTTAACTCTATCTTTAGTGATCTTAGCATTTCATAGGCCTCATTTTTTAACTCCTTTAATTCAGAAATTTGTAATTTTCGAAGGTCACTGGCCTTAGTCAAGTCGAAATTCAACTGCTTGATTGCCCATAAGGCCCGGTGCTCTAACTCAACGGGTAGGTGACAAGCTTTACCATAGACTAACCTATAAGGAGACATCCCTGGAATCGTCTTGAAAGCGGTCCTGTAGGCCCATAGGGTATCTACAAGTTTGGTGGACTAATCTTTCTGGTTTTGGTTCACAGTCTTCTCAAAGATAAGCTTGACTTGTCTATTGGAAACCTCAACCTGCCCACTGGTTTGAGGGTGATAAGGTGTGGATAATTTATGACTTATGGCATACTTTCACATAAGAGCTTCAAAGTATCTATTGCAAAAGTGAGTGCCATTATCACTGATGATAGCACGAGGGGTTCCAAGGCGTGAGAAAATGTTCTCTTTCAAAAATTTTATGACAACTTTGTTATCATTAGTTCTACTAGGAATGTCTTCTACCCACTTGGACACATAGTCCACAACAACCAATATGTATTGGTTTCCAAATGAATTAGGAAATAGACTCATAAAGTCGAGGCCCCAAACATCAAAGAGTTCTATTTCTAGAATTGGGTTAAGGGGCATCATATCTCGTTTTGAGATCCTTTCTACCATCTGGCATCTAAAGCACGTCTTGCAAAATTCATAAGCATCTTTGAACAAAGTGGGCCAATAGAACCCACTTTGTAGCACCTTTTCAGCAGTCTTGCAGGGACCAAAGTATCCACCGCATGCAAGTTCGTGACAAAAGGATAAAACACACTTAACCTCCTCATCGGGAATGCATCTCCTAATAATTTGGTCAGATCAGTAGTTAAAAAGATATGGTTCCTCCCAAAGGAAATACCGGACTTGGGATAAGAACCAGTATATATCGTTTTTGGACCAATGAGACGGAGTTTGATTTGTGACTAAGTAATTCACTATATCAGCATACCAAGGTTCCCTAAAGATAGCTAAGAGATTTTCATCAGGAAAATCCTCATTTATGGGGAATTCGTTGCATGGAGAATTAGGGATTCGTGAGAGATGGTCAGCAACGACATTTTCTACGCCTTTCTTATCTCGAATCTCGAGATCGAATTCTTGAAGAAGGAGGATCTAACGAATGAGTCAGGCCTTGGCATCCTTCTTCATCATGACGTACCTAAGCGCAGAATGATTGGTGAAAATGGTGGTTTTGGACCCAAGTAGGTAGGGACGAAATTTCTCTAAGGTAAACACTACTGCCAAGAATTCCTTTTCAGTAGTAGTGTAATTCAATTGAGCATCATTGAGAGTCCTACTAGAGTAGTAAATCATGTGCTACTTGTTATCAATGCGTTGTCCTAGGACAGCGCCTATGGCAAAATCAGAAACATCGCACATGATTTTGAACGGCTTAGACCAATCCGGTGCAGATATGATTGGTGAAGAAATAAGCTCTCTCTTAAGCTTCTCCCAAGAATTCATACATTCAGCATCGAAAGTGAAGGACACATCCTTAACTAACAGATTAGTCAAGGGCCTAGCAATCTTGCTAAAATCTTGATAAATCTTCGGTAAAAACTAGCATGTCCTAAGAAGGATCTAATATCCTTTACGCATTTGGGCATGGAAAGCTTTGCAATAACCTCAATTTTGGGTCTATCCACTTCAATTCCTTTCTTGGAGATTTCATGACCCAAGACAATTCCATGTTTTAGCATGAAGTGGCATTTCTCCCAGTTCAGTGTCAGATTTTTTTCAGCACAATGTTGGAGGACAAGTTCTAAATGGTGGAGACATTGAGTGAACGAATCTCCGTAGATGGAGAAATCATCCATGAAGATTTCTAAGAATCGTTCTACCATATTAGAAAAAAGACTCAACATGCAACGTTGAAACGTTGCTAGGGCATTGCATAAGCCGAAAGGCATTCGACGATAAGCAAATGTCCCAAATGGACATGTGAATGTAGTCTTTTCTTGGTCCCCAGGAGCAATAGGAATCTGATTATACCCCTAGTAACCGTCTAAGAAACAGTAATACTCGTGGCCCGCCAAACGTTCAAGCATTTGATCAATGAAGGGAAGTGAAAAATAGTCCTTACGAGTTGCAGCATTAAGCTTCCTATAGTCAATGTAAACTCGAATCTTCATGGGAAGTCGAGTTTGGACCAACTCTTTGTTCTCGTTTTCAACTACGGTGAAACCAAATTTCTTTGGAACCGCGTGGACAAGACTGACCCATTGGCTATCAGAAATGGGATAGATTATCCCATTGTCTAAGAGTTTCACAATTTCAGCATGAACAGCCTCTTACATTATAGGGTTTAACCTACGCTGCGGGTCTCTTTTAGGTGTTGTATCTTCATTGAGATGAATGCGATGTTGAATTATGGTTGGACTCAATCCCTTTATATCAGTCATAGTCCAACCAATGGCTTCTCTATGTTTTCTTAGAATTGCTTTAAGATCTTCTTCTTCCCTGTCATTTAAATGGGAGGCAATGATAACAGGAAAGGTCTCTTGTTCGCCTAGATAGACGTACTTGAGATGCGCAGGTAATGCTTTCAATTCTAAGGAAGAGGAAGGCTCACTGGAAGGATTAGTCAAATTTGTTTGCTCCATATTTGGTGAAATAGGGTTCGAGGCCCAATTCACAGGTGACTCAACAACCTGATCAAGATTAAAGTCGTCAAACTCTAACCCGAAGTCATACTCAGTTTCTAGTTCCAATTCTTTCTTATGTTCACTTGTTAAGTTCTCAACGAGGTTGACTTCAAATGTTTGATCCTCAACATCACGGGGTTGTTTTCCTAGGTTGAAGACATTAACTTCTCTAGTCATGTCCGCAAAGGTTAACCTCATGGACCCATTCCTACAATTGATGATGGCATTGGCAGTAGTAAGGAATGGTCGCCCTAGGATAACAAGAGTTTGAGCCCTAAGATTGGACACAGGTTATGTCTCTAGAACTATGAAATCAACGGGGTAAATAAACTCCCCGACCTGGATAAGGACATCATTAATCTCCCCTTTTGGAACTTTCACTGAATGGTCAGCCAGTTGGATAGTGACTCAAGTTGGACTAAGATCGTCCAACCCGAGTTGTTGATAAACTGAGAATGGAAGCAAGTTGATACTTGCCCCCAAATCAAGAAGTGCACGACTAACCTCGGCTTGTCCTATGGTGCAGGTAATAGTGGGACAACTTGGATCCCTGATCAGTCACATATTTTGCATATACTTTGTCACCTTACCATATTTTTTAGCTAATAAATCCTCTTAATAAGTCTTATTCTTCTTTATTTAATGTAGGCCCAATTGCTAAAAGAAAGGAAAGAGAAACAAGCCCAAAAGCCCACCAAATTTTGATTTAATTCAGAATAAATTCGAAATCAAGGAATCAGGGCAAAATCTTAGCATATCAGAGAGGTTGAAAACCGGTTGAAAAGAATCCTCCCAAATCAAACAGTTGAAGCCAACAATCAAAGGCTGTTTCGTCAAATCCTGGAGCAGAAACGAGAAAACCAGAAGAAGATACAGGAGAATCACCAAACCAGGAGAGCCACCCAATTGGGTGTGGCCAACTGGGGCCGAGTTTTCGCGGATTTGTTGTGTCAGTTGGGGGAGCGTTTGCTCCACCAATCTTCTCAGGATCTCCCCCCTCTGGTTTTTTCCTATAAATACCAGTTTCAACAGAGCAAAAAGGAGCGAAGACTAGGATTAGAATTTTTGTTTATTCTTTAAGGATTTAGGCTCTTTGTTAGATAGTATAGAAGTTGTATTTTGTTTTGCAATTTGCAGTTCAGTACAAATACCTGTGAGAGAGAGGACTTGAGTGCTTGTAACTTGAAGATTGAAGTGACATCAATACAAGAATCGAGCTACATTTTCTTCCACTCATTTTACGGTATGTTGTACTTAATTACTTGCATTGTTCTTTATTTTTCATGAGTAGCTAACTCGGTTTTCTGGGCTCACTATTACTCCTCTCTCTGATCCCTCTTCTTTTCGAACGGTTTTGATGAAATGACCCAATGATTCATTTGCATGCCTAACTTAAGTCTTTCTTCTTGAAAGTGTTCTTGAAGGCACATGAGGATGGGTTTGGATCTTAAACTTCTACCTCTTTTCAAAATGTCTCTTGAACTTATTTTTATCTCATACTTGAACTTCTTGATGATTTAACATTCAACTCAAGATGATTTCTTAAAGAAAAGAATTAACCTTTCCAACCATCTTATGTGTTTTGCTTAAAACTTTCTAGAATCAATCTTAAGTTTTGCCTATGATCAAGTTGAGGCATTAAGATTTTCAATTGAAGAACATGTCATTGAGTAGTGAGATAGTGAGCCCAGATTTTTCTTCTTTATTAAAAACAACCAATCACTTTTCAAAGCTTTTTAAATCACCTTTTTCCAAAATCTTCTCCAAAGTTGGAATTTCTCTTTTAATCATCTCCCTTCTTTCCATTTCTCTTTTCAATTAAAAAACGAGCACAATTCTTTGTTACTAAACAAAACACCGAAAAGTTTTCATCGCATTCCTCCTCGCGGACACGACCCGTTAGCCACAAGCTACACGGTAAAATTCTTAACTCTTTGATTTTACAATCAATTTTTGGCGCCGTTGCTGGGGAGGGAACGGTGTATTTATTTTTTAACAAGTTTGGTGTGTTGTTTCAGGGACTTGAATATTCAGATCTAGCATTCAAGCTTTGCAAGAGAAGACTTGCAAATTCTGTGCCCCTACTCTTGAAAGTAGGAAACAGAATTTCAAGAAATTGCGTTGCAAAAGTTGAAAATTTCATTGGACTACTAAAACTCTTTTTTGCAGGACATATTGCTCGCAAAAAATTAAGTTTTTGTACGTTATATTTTTGCTATATCTGCTATCCACCATCCCTGTTTTAATCCAACAGTAATTTGAGTGATTGTTAATTGCTTAAAAAACGTTTAGACTTGCATTCTAGGTATTTGTCTATTTACGTTTATTTTACAATTACTGTTGAAGATAGCTGGAGACAAGGTATGTATGCATAGCATATAGTTTAGGAAACATTCTTGGGTGATATTTGCTTTTGAATGTTACTTTTCTGTATCTTGCACACTTTGCAAAATAAATTCTAAGGGCAAAACCCAATTCAAGATAAGGTGGAAAGTCACTACCCTTTCTTAGCCCACAAACCATCTCCAAGCACGCACAACTTAAGTCTAAGTAAAATCTGATAGACGTTGGCCTTAGGGACATCTCGAACTCACTAGGAGATTATCCTAAGGGGGAAGGTGTTAGAATTTGACTCCTACCAAATCAGTGTTTAGGAAGGGGATTGAGGACCGAAAGTCCGAAGGTTGGTGGTTACTTAATTAAGGAACGTCTTTGACGGATAACCTCCCACCAATCTTGCCCTGACCGGACTGATTAGCTTGTGGTCAAAGTCTACATTATACCTCCTGTGGACAATCAACCAGTTAGGAGTTGTCTAGGTCAAGGATACCTTAGACTAGGCTTGGTTGATTACTCTTGTTGACTGTTGGTAAACTTGTTTGTGATTGTGATAGTGTTTGTGTATGCAAGTGTGGTCAAGAGACCCTAACTCATCTAGGTTGACTAGAAACACCTCACCACCCAAGTTTGGACCAAGACCTGATCCGGTTATGGCTCAACCAACATCCTTGCAGGATAGGTTCTATCCCATTCGAATCTCACTTCCATCTTGCATTCTACTTCCATCGGTTGGTGAATGCAATTTTGAGCTCAAGCCTCAATTTATCAACACACTCCCCAAGTTTCATGGCTTAGAGTCTGAAGATGCTTACTTCTTCATAAGAGAATTTGAGGAAGTATGTCTAATGAAGAAAATCTCACACCTTGTAGATGATGCTATTAGGTTGAGATTTGTCCCTTTTGCTCTTAAGGACTTAGCAAAGAAATGCCTTTACAGCTTAGCGGCCAGTTCTATCATATCTTGGGATGGTTTCATCAAGGTCTTCTTGAAGAAATTCTATCCAATTTATAAGACCACTCTCATTAGGAAGACAATCATGCAATTCAAGTAAGAACCGAGTGAACCGTTTGGAGGTACTTTGAACGCTTTAAAGACCTCCTTGTCTAATGTCCACATCATGGAATAGAGAAATGGCGACAATGTCAAATTCTTTATGACGGTTTAGACTATTCTACCAAACCCTCTTAGAAAGTATGTGCCAAGGGGGATTCTTGCAGAAGGATGAAAATGAAGGATGGGATTTGTATAAAAACCTAGCTGAAAAGACCATCCAATAGGAACCTACTAGTGAGACCTCTAGGAATCAAAACTTCATCTCTTCAAAAGGAGGTCTCCATTCTATCGAATCATCCATCGCTAATGAGGCTAAGTTAGCTAACCTAGCAAGAAGACTAGAAGCTCTAAAAACTAAGAAACCAAGTCCAGTCAATCAAGTCAGCCCAAACCAATTTCCTACTCCGGGCTGTACTTACTGCCAAGTCATGAATCATGTGTTCGAGGAGTGTCCTGTGTTTCAGGCTCAGCAACAATACCATGAACCGATGAATGCGGCCTTTTTAAGGCCGAACAATAATCCTTACGCACCAACGTACAATCCTGGCTGGAGAAATCATCCTAATTTCTTATGGAGCCAAAATAACAATGACCATTGTCACGCCCCGCTTCCCAAAATACGTTGAAGCGGAGTCGCGACGAGAGCCGGCGACGTATATACGCGAAGGGAAATACCCCACGTATACACGCTAAGCCTAAATTAACCTGAACAAGCTATAAATCTAAACCGTGATATTCGATGATCACTGCAATAATACATATAAAGGCTACACATGATCTGAACTGAAATAAGGAATAGAATAGAAGTCAAGTGTGATATACATGAATCAAAGAATAATAGCAAGAATAAAAAAAATGCAAGAATACCAGAATCAGAAGGGAGAGAGTCCAGCTCCTCGCAAGGCGTACAGTCATATCGAACACCTGCACAATAGAAACAAGCGTCCAATATCTGGACGTGCAAATCCAGGGTCGTCAGAAAGCGACCTGGTGAGTGTGTGTGTAAAGGGAAAAGCTCGTGCATATAAACAGTGTGCATAAAATAATAACAGATAACTGCAGACATAAGATAACCAAATAACATGATACACAAGTAACTGAATAACAATAACAAGAATTAGAGTACAGGTAAAAGACAAGTAAAATAACTATAACAAACAACTAATGTCTAGATGTGTATCCTAGCAATATCACTAACCTGGTACATAATCTGGTCCTGGTTACAATCATGTGTCTATCATAGTGATGTATATGTACAATCAGGTGATTATGGTCAGTCACAATACATTAACAGTTTATTATTATTAATTATGTCAGCGAACACCAATTGTCACATGTAATAGACGCATCCTATACTACGCCTACCACACATGCCAATCGAGGTCCTCAATTATTGAAACTGATCGGTTGGAGACATTGTCCATACTTTAGGTGGGTCCCATGCATACCTGGGACCACGGCCCAGACTCCTGGCGCTGAACCAGGACCTACCGCAAGGTAGTCAGGAACATGTAAACAGGAAACAGGTACATGTATAACATGTATAACAGGAACAGGACGGGGTGTCAGTCACCCCACGGGAACCCTGCAGTAGAACCCTCTTTCGGCTGCGCAACCTAAATCCTAGGCCCACCCAAAATACGGACGCTGTCTCCTCCATCAATCTCCCCAATCCCAGTGTAAGTTGTTTGTTATCATGTTTTAGTTTATCAAGATTATTTAATGTGCAGGTTACTTAAATCACTAGGATAACTCAGTGGTAGTCACGGTAACAATATCAACATGTAATCAGGATACCGGTATAACATAAATATACAATATCAAGGAACAGGATACCGGTATAACAGGAATATATAACAAGTATAACATGCGGGTGTTGTTACCGTGTAATAATATTTTCCCAGCAATTAAGTAACATGGGTAAGATAGTTATCAGGTAAATACCAAGTATAATCAGTCAGGTTCCACAGATAAATCATGATTATTCAAGATGAGTAATGACCTACTGTCATGAATAGAATAATCCAGGCAAATTATGAAATCATCTAATATTCTCAAAGTCATCGATACATCCAGCTCTCAATAACTGAAATAACGATTATTCTGATATACCTAATCAAATCCTCACACTCCATTCCGACCAAACCGTCACACACTCTCACTTCTATCAAAGCTAATCATAAGATCCTAAAACTCAAGTAGCATATCAAGAATATATATATATATATATATATATATATATATATATATATATATATATATATATATATATATATATATATATATATATATATATATATATATATATATATATATATAAAGTCCACCAGATCAAGTCAACCCAGTCAACTCCTATCCCTCAAAATCAGA
Organism: Agave tequilana; assembly: GCA_038442645.1. Lineage (NCBI taxonomy): Eukaryota > Viridiplantae > Streptophyta > Magnoliopsida > Asparagales > Asparagaceae > Agave > Agave tequilana. Next base: position 46,408 of record JAVJIF010019869.1, on the reverse strand, counting down.
TCCATCCATTTATAGCCAAGACTATAACTGAGGGTAAAGTCCTCTATCCATAAAAGATCTAAGAACAGCAGTCATACCAAAGTTAGCCGACTAGGGGGAAGGAGCAAGTCGACTAGGATAGGGGTTAGTCGACTAACAAGTATAATAAGTCGACTATAAAAGGGGTACTAGTCGACTAACAGGGAAGGCAAGTCGACTAATATAAGTATAGGTCAGCAACAGAGGCTACACAACTTCTAGGACAAACAACTAGTCGACTAAGGCTATGATAAGTCGACTAGTATAGAGGTACTAGTCGACTATAGGAAATACAAGTCGATTTATAGGATGGGTAAGTCAACTAACAGATGTAATAGCCAGCAACAGATTGTACATGACCTACAGGACAAGCATATAGTCGGCTACAGCTAGGATAAGTCGACTAATATAGGATATTAGTCGACTATAAGAAATGGCAAGTCGACTATGATGGGTTATTAGTCGACTAACAGGAAAGGATAGTCAACTAGGGTTGATTACAGTCGACAAACAGAAAGTCACCACTTGTCTGGGTGGTAACCAAGTCGACTAGAGGGCTAGGTAAGTCGACTAACAGTAGTATTAGTCGACTAATATAAGGTGCAAGTCGACTAATACCTCCACCTGCAGTCCACAAACAGAGAGTCACAACTATTCTAAAGGGAACCTAGTCGACTATAGAGAATATAGCAAGTCGACTAACGAGGGTATTAGTCGACTAACGTAATAGGCAAGTCGACTAATACTCCTACAACCTGATACTGAATTGAACCTACACATATCCCCAAACTTGTAAACACTAAACAAACACATAAATAACGCAGAGAGGGAGAGATCAACTCACATGAATTAATATATACATTCATATTATTCTCAACTCTTATTTGTATAACTATTTACCTCATGTATAAGCCGAACCAACGCACGCATACCACATCAATGAAAAGAATGGGAATTGAGAACTCGCACAACAACATGTACATATGCATCCACATAATTTATCATGATAGCAATTTAATGTGAACTCACACACATACTGTTAAATGAATAGAGAGGGAAATGGAGACACTCACAAAGGGGATGTTCTGTGGCGACGGTGGATCTCACGAACAACGGCGGCGGCTCGATGGAGGTCACGGAGATGTCGACAACGGACTGCTGGAGACTGTGCGGCAAGGAGGCAGGCGGGGCTGCTATTGTTGCGCGGCTGCTGGTAAAGAGGGCTGCTGCCGCAGGCCTGCTAGGGGGGCTGCTGCACTGGTGCGCAGCTGCTGATCTGCCGATGCTGCTGCCAAGGAGGAGTGCGGCAAGGGCTGCCGTTGCTTGGATCTGGGCGCTGGGGAGGCACACGGCAACAAGAGGGGGCTACTGTCGTTGTCGTGGCAGATCTGGTGGGCTGTCTTCGCTGTTGTTGTGGCGTGCTACGGCAAGGGATGGCCTGGGTTGCTGCAGCGAGAGGAGGGGGTCGCTGTGGTCTGCTGCGGCTGGGGGCGCGCCGGGGAGGAGATACGGCCGCCAAGGAAGAGGGCAGGGGTTGCTAGTGGAGAGGGGCGGCAAGGCAGGCGGCCAAGGAGCAGGCTGGAAGGGGGACGGCAATCTGGGGACTACCGGCTGCTGGTGGTGGTTTGCTGCCCGGCTGCCGCTGCAGATCTGGAGGCGCAGCAAAGGAAGGGGAGAGGGGCTCCGGCCTGGCTGCGCGCGGAGGAGATGGCTGCGCTGGTTGCTGTGGCTGCTCTGCGGCTGCTGCGCGGCCGCTGCTGCTGGATGCACGCGCGACTGACAGCAGCAAGGGGGCGGTCTGCTGGATGATCCGGCCATGACGCGCACAAGGGGGGCTGCGCTGATGGAGTGCGCCGATCAGGAGATGGGGCGAATCTGCTGGTGTTCTGCTGTAGCGCTGCCGCTGCTGCTGTCGCACGCTGGTGGGCTGGTGATGGTGTCCGGCCAAGGAGAGAGCGGGACTGCTGCTTGCTGTGGCTGCGCGGCAGCTGCTGCCCTGTTGTGGTGGCAGCGGCTAAAAGAAGAGAAGGAGAGGGAGATGAGATCGGGGGTGTTGGCGGCTGAATTAAAGAGGAGAAGAAGACTATAGAGTTTGGTTTTAGGAGATGATTAGGAGATAAAGATTTGGTTAGGATTTTAGTGGATTGGATTTGATGTTAGGATTTAGATTGGGTGGTTAAGATTAGAATTTGATTTGGTTGTTAGGATTCAGATAAGGTAACGGGTTATGGGTTAATGGGTTTCGGGTAACGGGTTTACTAATGAGTTGGAGGTTGGATCCAAATAGGTAAATGGGTATTGGATGTTCGGGTTTGAAATGAGTATATGATAATGGGTATTGGGTATGGGATACAAGAGTAATGGGTAAAGGATCAAGGGGAAGGAAAAGGAATAATACTACTACGAAAATGATAATCCAATATTAACAACCACATTACTTTAACCACAATATTAATAATAATAATAATAGTTATTAAAAATACATGACAGAAATTAACAATAACAAGGATAATTAACAAACTGTTAACAAGATGGTATATATATATACATACATACACATGTATGTAAAACATGTAAATAAAGATACATAATTCGGATTAAAAATTTTAAATAAAATAGAATTTCAGTATTATCAAGTAGGGGATATTACATTCTACCCACCTTAATAAAAATTTCATCCTCGAAATTTCAGTAAAGCGGGGAATGAATAGAAGATTAAAGTTAAGAAATAGATATTAAGCAATTTGAGAAAATAAAAAGAATAACTGATGTCGGTATAGTCTTCTCGTCTTTCACGTCGCTTCTCAATGCGTTATAAGCCAACCACGCTTCCGCTGCGCGCTCTGATCTCTGCTACCGACTTTAACATGAAGTGATCAAACTCAGGTGGCAAAATCAAGGAAATAGAATCGAAAAGAGAATAGGAATCAAGATGGAACACAGATTACTCTAGAAAAAAAAAGAGTTAGAATCGGGGATATCAATAGATCAAAGAGATGGATATCAAAAGGGGGAACGATCAATTCTAATTGGACTCAATATCATCGTGTGAATAGTATATGTATATTGCAGTGTAATTATAACTTGTTTCAAGTTACTGGTAAGAACTAGATTCTCTTTTTATGTTGAACCTGGCTCTGATACCAAGAAAACCCTGTCACGCCCCGCTTCCCAAAATACGTTGAAGCGGAGTCGCGACTAGAGTCGGCGACGTATATACGCGAAGGGAAATACCCCACGTATACACGCTAAGCCTAAATTAACCTGAACAAGCTATAAATCTAAACCGTGATATTCGATGATCACTGCAATAATACATAAAGGCTACACATGATCTGAACTGAAATAAGGAATAGAATAGAAGTCAAGTGTGATATACATGAATCAAAGAATAATAGCAAGAATAAAAAAAATGCAAGAATACCAGAATCAGAAGGGAGAGAGTCCAGCTCCTCGCAAGGCGTACAGTCATATCGAACACCTGCACAATAGAAACAAGCATCCAATATCTGGACGTGCAAATCCAGGGTCGTCAGAAAGTGACCTGGTGAGTGTGTGTGTAAAGGAAAAAGCTCGTGCATATAAACAGTGTGCATAAAATAATAACAGATAACTGCAGACATAAGATAACCAAATAACATGATACACAAGCAACTGAATAACAATAATAAGAATTAGAGTACAGGTAAAAGACAAGTAAAATAACTATAACAAACAACTGATGTCTAGATGTGTATCCTAGCAATATCACTAACCTGGTACGTAATCTGGTCCTGGTTACAATCATGTGTCTATCATAGTGATGTATATGTACAATCAGGTGATTATGGTCAGTCACAATACATTAACAGTTTATTATTATTAATTATGTCAGCGAACACCAATTGTCACATGTAATAGACGCATCCCATACTACGCCTACCACACATGCCAATCGAGATCCTCAATTATTGAAACTGATCGGTTGGAGACATTGTCCATGCTTTAGGTGGGTCCCGTGCATACCCGGGACCACCGCCCAGACTCCTGGCGCTGAACCAGGACCTACCGCAAGGTAGTCAGGAACATGTAAACAGGAAACAAGTACATGTATAACATGTATAACAGGAACATGATGGGGTGTCAGTCACCCCACGGGAACCCTGCAGTGGAACCCTCTTTCGGCTGCGTAACCTAAATCCTAGGTCCACCCAAAATACGGACGCAGTCTCCTCCATCAATCTCCCCAATCCCAGTGTAAGTTGCTTGTTATCATATTTTAGTTTATCAAGATTATTTAATGTGCATGTTACTTAAATCACTGGAATAACTCAGTGGTAGTTACGGTAACAATATCAACATGTAATCAGGATACTGGTATAACATAAATATACAATATCAAGGAACAGGATACCGGTATAACAGGAATATATAACAAGTATAACATGCGGGTGTTGTTACCGTGTAATAATATTTTCCCAGCAATTAAGTAACATGGGTAAGATAGTTATCAGGTAAATACCAAGTATAATCAGTCAGGTTCCACAGATAAATCATGATTATTAAAGATGAGTAATGACCTACTGTCATGAATAGAATAATCCAGGCAAATTATGAAATCAACTAATATTCTCAAAGTCATCGATACATCCAGCTCTCAATAACTGAAATAACAATTTTTCTGATAAACCTAATCAAATCCTCACACTCCATTCTGACCAAACCTTCACACACTCTCACTTCTATCAAAGCTAATCATAAGATCCTAAAACTCAAGTAGCATATCAAGAATATATATATAAATATATATATATATATATATATATATATATATATAATATATATATATATATATATATATATATATATATATAAAGTCCACCAGATCAAGTTAACCCAGTCAACTCCTATCCCTCAAAATCAGATCCAGCCATTTATAGTCAAGACTATAACTGAGGGTAAAGTCCTCTATCTATAAAAGATCTAAGAACAGCAGTCAGACCAAAGTTAGTCGACTAGGGGGAAGGAGCAAGTCGACTAGGATAGGGGTTAGTCGACTAACAAGTATAATAAGTCGACTATAAAACGGGTATGTAGGCTGTCTAAAAATCACTAAAAGACAAGCCATTAAAAAGCAGAGTTTCAAGTTCTAGACGCGAAGGCTCAGCATCAAGGCGCGTGGGCTCGACACCCGCGTCTCAACATCAAGGCGCGTGGGCTCGACACCCGCGTCTCAACATCAAGGAGCGTGGGCTCGACACCCGCGTCTCAACATCAAGGCGCGTGGGCTCGACACCCGCGTCTCGGTTATAACCGCCCTGGTTATGGGGCCAGTCGCCGCCCACATAGCGGGGAGGTCAGCCCCTCGTTGTGGAGCGTTTTTAGGGGGCACGTTCACCCTAGAACGCCTATAAATAGCCCCGTCGCTATTGAAGAAGGGGTCGGATTTTCTTTAGTCAGACGACAACAAGACAGAGACAGGAGAAAGAGAGCTAAACTCTTCCCGCTGCGTACGAGTTATCCTTTGCCTACCTTCTCTTTGAGAGTTTTGGTAGACAGAGCTGTGCTACTCCCTCTACCAGCCAAAGAGAAGATTTCCTGACGATCCCGACGGTCATCCGGTCAACGGAGAACAAGATTCACTCTCCACCGCCACACGAAGAACCCAGCACTAAACAAAGGGAGGATTCAAGACTCAACATCCTCCCTCCCTTGTAACTGGAAGGGAAAAGTAGTTTGGTTGTAATTTTTTCATCTGATTCAAGGAAAACTTTACAGTAGAGCCTTCTTTCTCTTTTTTTTCGGCGCGTACAAGAGATGGAGACTCCGCTGGGGACTACATTTGTCACTGATGAGCAAATCGTGGCGCAGGATGACGTCCTCCGTAAGGGAAAGATGGTCGAATCGCTCATTGTCGAGTTCGACCAGGCGAAGTACGAAGAGTTTCTCTCTTCCGGCTCCAAGAGCCCAAAGACCCACGTCTGCCGCCGGGTCTCGACGGGGAATGGCCCCGAGGCCCGATCTGTGGCTCTCTCGGGCGCTGCTGCTACCAACTGTGCCAAGCAAGGTACACGCGCCAACGCCTCTCAGAAGGCCCGCATGGTCCCAGGCACAACTGCCTTTGCGACCAACCGCGCCGCACAGAAAACCTGCGTCAGCATCTCTCAGGAGACCCGCGTGGTTAAAATCTCTGATGTTCAGCATCAGGATGTTGTTGGTCTCTCTCCACCTCCGCGACGCAACCGGAACGCTGAGCGTCGACAGAGGAGACGTGCGCGTCAGTTGCAAGTTGGAACCTCTGGTTGTCTGACTGAGGCTGGACGCAGCATACAAACTGGCGCCTTGCTCGCGCCCCGCGAAGTCCGCGTTTGGCGGCCCAAACGTGAGATTCCTTCAGTTAGGTCCTCTGAGGACCAACTCACCAAACGCCAAGGTGAAGCCTCTGCGCCTTGTCAAGCACAAGAGGCACGCGCCTATAGACGTGGGGCCCAGCAGCCCACTCTCTCTAGAGTGTCTCTGCCCCGACACACCAAGCAGCAACGCGACAGGCGCGTCTTGTCTCAACAGAGACGCCAGACGCGCGCTGAACAGCTGCGGCGCGAGAACCGCGTCCCTGAAGCCTGCGTCCAGGCTGTACAGCACATGGATGCCTCCCGTCTTCGACGTTGCGAGGCTAATCTTTTCAATCCCCCTCCCATGGACTTGAGGGATTATTTGACGAAGAAAAGAAGTGCCAATCAGGCCACTTCGTCGTGTTGCTACCAACGGCTCATCCATATGCTCTCTGAGTGCCATTGCGGATCAGGCGGACATCAGCAGTCTTTAGTCAGACAGCTGACCCTGATTCCCCCGTCAGCTAAAAGAAGACGCTCCCACAGAAGGAGAACCTTCTCTGACGTTGAGTACCCGGAGCTCACTGCGAATATGACAAGCAGGAGCAAGGAAAAACAACCTGCAGTTAGCTCAGATGAGTCTGACTCTGAACCGGAAGGGGTGTATCAACACACTCGCACCCGGACTGGGGCCATTCCCCCAATTGACTATAATGCCTTAGCCCATGGCATTAAAGTGAATGATTCTCACTCCGCCGTAGCAGAATCGAGGGCTTCGAACTCTTCCGTCGAGAAGGAGACCTCTGCCTACATGACAGGCACTCCTGAGGAGACGGCTAAACGTTTAGAGCAGATCCAGAAGGCACAAATGGATATGATTCTTTCTCAGCAGGAATCTATCAACTCCCTTAAGCAGGCAATTGCACAGCTGCTCGAAGACAGGAGGAGGTCTCCTCCTAAAAAGTCAAAGGGCAAAGGGAGAAAGAGAGAAAGTTCATCTTCCGAACCTTCTGAGGAGACGCGGCGATCTACTTCCGGCTCGTCCAAGTCCTCGTCGCAAGTAAAGGGCGACCAAGGCCTGGGGAAGGCTCATGCTAAAAGAATGAGTCAACTGGAGCGACGCCTCGAGGCCCTTGCCAATCGCAAAGACCTCCAAGAAGTAGGAGTGGTCCGGCCCTATCCGGCTGAGTGGGACTTAGTTCCATACCCTCCCAAGTTCAAAGCTCCAACTCTCCAAGCCTTTGATGGGAAGGGGTCACCCAATCAGCATATCTACTACTTTAAATCCCAAACTGGGAATGTAGTAGATAATGATGCCATCCTGGCGCATCTGTTCATCGGCACCCTGAAAGTGTTGGCCTTTGAATGGTTCATGAAGCTCCCAGAAGGTTCTATCAAGAACTGGGGCGATTTGGAGAAGCTGTTCTTAACACGCTTCTTCGAAGATGACTTGGAAGTCACGATGCCCACCCTTTTGGCTACTAAACAGCGAAGGGAGAGTCCGTTAAGTCTTTCGTGGAAAGGTTTCAGAACGTGGCACTCCTGTGTCCAAGCGGTATAACCCAGGCCACCTTGGTGGAAACATGCCGCCACAATCTCCAAACCTCACTCCTTGCTCAAATAGGAGCTGCTGAAAGCCGCACCTGAAAGCAATTAGTCCAACAAGGTGAACAGGCTGAGGAGATTGTCGCCCGCGTCAGAGCGGAGGAAGGTAAGCCTAGGCCGGAAAGGTCGACAAGGCGTGCGCCAGACACATCCCTCCAAACAAAGCGGAAGGATAATTTGGTAACGGAGACCAAATCTCCCGCCAAACCTCAATCAGGCAAGGCGAGTGGCTCTTCAAGCCAGCCACGCGCCAACAAGCAATATTCCTTCAAGGAGGAACATGTCGATTCGCTCTTTAAACTACTCAACAAGAGCAACCGACTGAATCTCCCTGAAGCTCGACGCCCCGAGGAAGTCGGTAAGACCGACAATCCCACCTATTGCTTGTACCACAGGATGCTGGGGCACCATACCAAAAGCTGCTATGTCTTCAAGGACATCCTTCAAGCTCTGATTGATGCGGAAGTGTTGAAACTCCGACCAGAGCAGAAGAAGGTGATGACTAATGTGACGTCAGTTCTCCAGTTCGGAAGACAACCCCCGACACCCTCTGGAGTAGTCCCTATCCCAAGAGGAGAGCTGAGAGTGGTCAACACAGACCCTCACCAGCAGCAAGCGAAAGGCTTGGTACCCGTTCCTACACCTCAAGGGAAAACCATGTGGGTCCACCCTGACCTTGTCAATGAACAGCAATGGACTACTGTGACCAACAGGAAATTCAAAGGCAAGGCAAAGGCCTCGTCCTGCAATGTGGTAGGTGCCTCCTCTCGAGAAGCCGAGACTGATGTTCCCTCGTTAACCGACTCAGAGGAGGAAACAATAGTCTTGGCCGCAGAGCCCAACCAACCGATGGCGGGAACCCGTTCGGGACAGCTGTACTTGAAGCAGTATGGCGAGATGGCGGTAGTCCCTCCACAACCAGCTGCAGAACTAACCAAGCCCTCCACAAGACAACCTGTGGAGAAACAGAAAGAAACTCGGTTTTCTCGAGTTCTTTCGAAAGGTATGGCGGAAGGATCCACGACACCTTACCTCTTTGATGTCCTGGCTCAACTAGCCAACATCCCGGCACGCATTACCTTGTATGAACTTCTTAGACTATCAAAGTCGACCAGAGAAGCTCTACAAGAAGCTCTGGCAAATGCCGAGGTCTTCATGACCCAGGTGCCGAAGGAGGAAGATGTAGAGGATTGCCTCCACACCTCCCCAAGTGCTCCCTGCATTACCTTCACAGCAGATGATATGCAGGTTAAAGGGAAGCATGATCGACCCCTGTATTTCACAGGGTATATTGGATCGTCTGAGGTGAACCGCATTCAGGTAGATCCAGGGTCCGCATTGAGCATCATGCCTCGCCGGGTCATACAACATCTGGGCATTCCCACTCATCGTTTGAGCCCTACTCAGACAACTATCTATGGGTTCAATGCCAACCAGACCCGTCCGATGGGGAAAATCAAGCTCAAATGCCAGATTGGAAGCCTCAAGTCGGAAGTGACATGCTACATCATCGACGCCGTCACTTCCTACAATCTATTGCTGGGACGACCGTGGATTCACCGCAACTCCATCGTTCCCTCCACTCTCCACCAAGTCATGAAATACATTGACGGGAGTAGAAAGGTGCAGACGTTGATTGCTGAAAGGTATCCGTTCAAAGGGGTCGAGAATTATTTCACCGACTCTTTACTGTACCAAGATCCGTTGGAGACGGATGAAGTCCCGCGACCAGAGGAGCCAGACTCTGGTAACGAAGCTGACACCGAGCCCGAGAAAGAAGAGTGCCTGTGGGAGTTAGAACCACTTGTAAAGAGCACTAATAAGCTCGATGTTGATGATACCACCGACGATGTAGGCGGTTGGTATATTAATGAAGATTTAGATTTTGCGTATTTTTCTGTGCTTGCTTCTAATTCAGTACCATCAGACACTAGCACCGAAGTAGACGATGATCCCTGGTCGGCAATAGATGCTTTGACATCGTTGCATGTACCAGTGAAGTCGTCCTTCGAGACATACCAAGATAATGGTAATGCGCAAGAATCTATATTTATTGTTCCAGCAAGACGGAAAGGCCAAAAACCAATTCTTTTTGGGCGAATCTCGTCTGAACCTGTGATTAGTATCCAATATTGCATATTTTACATCATAACTCCCATGCATATTACAAATAAATATGTGATTTTTACTCCTCTTCTCTACATATTTGCAGGTACACACTTAAAAGGAGAGATAGCCAAATAATCACTTAATTAACACTAATTAAGTGATTAATCAAGATTAAAGATAAAGCCAAATTCAAATCCAGATCTAGAGAAATCCGCGCAACAAACGAAGATTCTAGATATACCACGTGGCTAACAACCTCGTAACAACTTCACACCAGAAAGTTGTTAGCCAACGGACTCCAAAGTGCCGCGCCATGCCGCGCCCCCACCGCAAAATCAGGGCCGTTGGATCTCAGATTTTGCGCCAACAAACTTGGCTCTCGAAGGTTCTCTCCCATGCTATAAATACTGGACTTGGACCTGCGTACAAGGACTGAATGGAGAAGAGAGGAGATTAGTTTAGTTGTTGTAATTTTGATTAGACGAAGGAGGTGTACTTATTATCTGTATAAGAATGTATTTGATGTACCCTTTCTTGTCTCCGCTATAGTATAGGACTATACCGAGTCGAATCTCAGGGAGAGCTCGCGATGGAAGCTTTACGTGTGGTGGTGAAGTGAACAACGAGTATTCTTCTCTTGCTTATAAACTTAGTGAATCAAATGCAAAAGAAACTAAAAGAAAGGATGGCTATGTTCATGGTGGAAAAGTCGGGGAAAGAAATCAAGAAGAGGATTTGGTATTCACAAGAAAAGAAATGAAACTTAAAGAAGAATCAATCCATGACTAGCTTACCTTGCTAGCTTGCCAAGACTTACTAGACTCCTTGATAGCGAATGCGTGCCTAATGTTGTCACTCCATCGGCTTAGGATTCGTCTCGCGTGTTGACCTAATTACTTTCTCACTTGGTAGACGGTGGTTTAACCGTCGGAGAAGAGAAGATCATACAACTTGCAAGATTAACAAAGGCAATCACCCATGAGTTAGTGAAGTAAGCTAAGCTAGTTGTAAACTAGTACATGGAGAAGGAATTAGCTACAACAAGCCATAAGAAAGGTAAAACAAAGCATGGAAGTAAATTGCAAGTAATTAAAGCAAGAAGTGAAATAAAGCAAGTAAGAATGCAAGAAAACTAGAACCAAGCTTCAAGTAGAGGAAGGAGGATGGATCAATCCTTGTTGCTTCAAGTGTCACCCTTGATTACACAAGCTCTCTCCCTCACAATCACTCTCTTTTACATTGAATTCTAGGGAAGAAGAAGAGGGATCTAAAGAACAAAACCTAAAGAGAAAAATACATGAAAATTACAACAACTAAACTAATCTCCTCTCTTCTCCATTCAGTCCTTGTACGCAGGTCCAAGTCCAGTATTTATAGCATGGGAGAGAACCTTCGAGAGCCAAGTTTGTTGGCGCAAAATCTGAGATCCAACGGCCCTGATTTTGCGGTGGGGGCGCGGCATGGCGCGGCACTTTGGAGTCCGTTGGCTAACAACTTTCTGGTGTGAAGTTGTTACGAGGTTGTTAGCCACGTGGTATATCTAGAATCTTCGTTTGTTGGGCGGATTTCTCTAGATCTGGATTTGAATTTGGCTTTATCTTTAATCTTGATTAATCACTTAATTAGTGTTAATTAAGTGATTATTTGGCTATCTCTCCTTTTAAGTGTTTACCTGCAAATATGTAGAGAAGAGGAGTAAAAATCACATATTTATTTGTAATATGCATGGGAGTTATGATGTAAAATATGCAATATTGGATACTAATCACACCCCCACACTTATTCTTTTGCTCGTCCCGAGCAAAACTAAGAAAAAGAAAAGAAAAATCTAAACTACCAATTTATTGCACCACTTTCGCAGGTGACGCGATTGCACTGAGCATGTGCAACAAGCCGTTAAACCTCTAGGTTACCCTAGAGGAGGAGTGTTGTCTCCTGAGGGTTTTCAGCGGATTACACCCACAAAATCCATAAAGAAAGAAAACAAATGTTAGTATTTTGAAAACGCATTTTGAATAAGAGACAAGTTTACAAACTATTTTTGCGAAAATATAAGTGATCCTAGGTCATAAGTCCACCTATAATTATTCTTTCTTAAACTTAGTATCCATGCAAGATCTTGTTTTTAATTAAGGTAAGAATTCAAAATTAGATTGAATATTTTATCTTTCATAAAACCTAGATAATATGCACACCGTGTAAGTGAAAATTTCCTGGGATTTCAACTCCAACCATAAAGCCATTTATTTATTTATATATATATATTTTTTTATGCTTTTTTCTTCCCTTAGTTTAGGCTTTCTAGTCTACCCTTGTAACGAGCCTTTAACCGATGACTCCCAAACCAGACGGTCTTAGGGCACCAGATGAGAAAACATCCCTCGGGTTTAAGGTCTCGAGTAGAAAAGGCCACAAAACTAAGGGGGATTATTTATATGATCACCGTTAGGCGTGAATAATCATGCTTCTTGAGGCACAATTTTTCAGCTTAATAGGTGAGATCACCGTTAGGCGTGAGTAACCATGCTTCTTGAGGCATAGTTATCCAGCTTAATAAGTGATCTTTTATTTATAATTTTTTTTTTTATTTATATGGCATTTTTGGTCTTTGTCTCCATCCCAAGAAATGTGTAAGTGTAAAGTGCATATTATCTAAGGCAAAAAATTCAAGATAAAAATATCTCCTCAATTTTACTTACTTAGCCTATAATTTTCAAACAAGATCTATTATTTCGACTAAATTTAAGATGTCATAATTAAGGCTTTCTTAATTTCTAAGATACATCTTAATTTTCTTAAAAATAGATCAAAACTTTGTCTCTTATTTCAAAAAGTTTTTATTTTTTATTTTTTTTATATATTTTTATTTTTTTTAAAGAAGTGTAAAAGAAAGAAAATCTAGAAACTCTATGTTAGTAAACCCTCCCCCACACTTATTTCATGCATTGTCCTCAATGCATCATGATATATATATGCATGAAACAAAATAGAAGAGGGAAGGAAAAAATTACCTCAAGGTGGTGGTTCCGGTGGTGGTCGGATTGGTCCACGAAACATGGCCCAATCAACTTTTCTTTGGGTTTTCAGAAACCCACCAAAAATCTCAGAAATATGACCCACTAAAATGATGTGTGCATGAAGGCTCTTTATTATATACATGACCCCATCTAATTTCAAGATTTTCCTAATAATTTCAGAGTCATTTTCATCAAGATCCTTGTCCCAGAATGGAAGATGAAATGATAGAGCAGTTGACTTGAACTCTGGAAGAACAGGAACGACTACCGACTCAGGGAAGTGAATTAAGTCAAGTGATGGTGCAGGAGTCGAAGTGAGTTCAAAAATTGGGTCCAAGTCAAGAAATGAAAACTCAAGTCCACAATCATTGTCCAACAATGGGATGTGACCTAATATGGGTGATATCTCTTTACTTCCAATATTAAGGAATTCAAGCTCATCGCCATACAATTCTTCAAAACTTAAGTCAAAATCTTCTGATAGAATTGTACAATCAGTTTCAGAAGTAAGGAGATCGAGAAAATCAAGGTCACATTCTTATTGAGTTCAATTCCACAAGATGGAGAACTTGCCCAAATGTCAATAGAATCTTCAAAAGTGTAGAATTGGGCAAGTTCAATATGATCCTCAAAGATGGATGATTCAACTTCATTGTGAATTGTGAAAGGATCCAAGATTGACTCCGGGAAAAGATTGATGTGAGGTAAAGATACCGGAGTCATTATGGAATAAGGAAAAAGAATTGAATCACTGAGTTTGGGTTCAAGATCACATTCCTCATGTAGTTCAATAAAATGTGGAGAACTTGCCAATTTATCAATGGGATTTTCAGAAGTAAGGAACTGGCCAAGTTCTATGTGATCATCATAAAAGATTGGTGATTCATTTTCACAATGAATAGGAATTGGATCCAATTCTGACTTGGGAAATGGATTGAAATCAGGTAAGGATATGGAAGTCATGATTGAATCAGGAAGTAAATTGGAATTATCAAGTGGAAGTTCAGGATCAAATTCATGTTCCAATTCAATTTCAGAAAAAGGAAAACTTGCCAATATATCAATTGGATTTTCAGAAGTGTGGACAAGTTCAGGTGAATGTGCTGAAATTGAATTTGGACTTCCAAGACTACATGACTCTTTGGTTTTGACAGAGTGGCTAGTGACCTTAGAAATAGGATGAAGAGTTTGGATCAGCAAATCTAAGTCACGGGCACGAGCATTTTGAGCATGAGTCATGTCTTCAAGCATCTTTTCAAAATTGATAACTTCATTATTTGGATGAAAAGATGAAGTGTGGTCTTGGAAGTGATGGTGAAATTGTGAGTCAAAGTGTGTGATGATGGAAAAGTGGACTCACACAAGAAATCATTACTCGGTTCCATGACAAATGGTTGTTCATACTGAGAAGGTGGAACTGAGTAAGATTCTTGAAAATACTGTGGAATTGGAGAGGGAAATAATTCAGGAAGTGTTTGCTCAGCTCTCTGTAAGTTAGCTTCTAAACTCCTTAGTAAATCAGATTTTTCTTTAACTGGTTCAGAAAAAGGAGTATATGAAGCGGAATCGGGAAATGAATCTTGTGAATATTGTGGACTTGGTGGAAATGGTGGACAAGGAGGTTGATAATTAAACTCGGGGGACTGGAATCCCCAATGACTCGATGAAGAGTTGAAATTATTTTGGACATTATAATTATTAGATGGGGGGTATGGGTCATTTTGATTCGGATAAGGCCAACCCGGTGTATGTGGTTGGTGCATATTGTAAAACACCGGGTTGGAATTATCCGAATATGGAGTGTGTGTGACATATGGATGGAAAGAATTGTAATTATAAGCCATATCACACAATCACAAACAAAAAACAAACAAACAAACAAACAAACAAACAAAAGAAAAAATTTCTAACCTAAGTTAGGGTAGACTTAGACCTAGACGACTCCTAACAAATAGACTGTCCACGGGAGGTTTAGTGTAGACTCTAACCACAAGCTAATCAGCCAGGGAAGGGTAAGGTTGGTGGGAGGTTTTCCGTCCGAAGACGTTCCTTAACTAAGTAACCAGCAACCTTCGGGCTTTCGGCCCTCAACCCCTTTCCTAGACACCGATTTTGCAAGAGTTAAATTCCAACACTTTTCCCCTTAGAAAATCTCCTAATTGAGTCCGAGATGTCCCTAGGGCCAACGTCTACTTTTTTATTAAATTAGGCTTGGGTTAGTGAGTGCTTGGGAAATGATTTTCGGGCTAAGGAAAGGGTAATGACCTCCCCCACCTTATCTTATTTACGGGTATGCCCTTAGAATTGAATTGTGCAAGTGTACAAGAAATATAGCTAGGATACACTCAAAGTAAGAAAATCAAGCAAGAGTTTGTCCTAGTCTAAATGCAATGCAAACACGTACCTTGCCTCCAGCACTCTTCAACAGTAAAAGTAAAGAATTGAAAGACACGTGCCTAAAATGCAAGTGTCTAAACAATTTTTAACAATTCAACCAACTTTTTACTGTTTTTTAATTAAGCAGGTATATGGTGAAAAATACAGGATTTCAAGTATAGAAGCAGATGTATTTTGCAGATCTGAAGCCCCTGCAGAAAATTTTTCAGAAGTGAACTCCTCTGTGCCGCGGCCGCGCGGCGTTTGCCGTGGGAACGCGGCACTTTGGAGGGATCCTGGTCTCTGCTTTCAAGAGCAGAGGCCCAGGTCCACTTATATGTGACTGCAATGAATATTTTCCTGTTTCTTTACCTGTAACCTGCAACAGAGAAGAAGAATCGTTTAGTACTTCACTTTAAACCAAAAATAACGTCGCTCTCCCCGGCAACGGCGCCATTTTGATTAGACGAAGGAGGTGTACTTATTATCTGTATAAGAATGTATTTGATGTACCCTTTCTTGTCTCCGCTATAGTATAGTCCTATACTATAGCGGAGACAAGAAAGGGTACATCAAATACATTTACTATACACATAATAAGTACACCTTCTTCGTCTAATCAACCAACGCCCCGCGAAGAATCGGAAGGCGAGGAGGAATCCCTCAGTTCGGTCATTATGAACCAAAAGCACTCAAAATGATGAGATGCATGGGGTACGACCTGACCAACAGACCCGGGTTGAACTTCGGCAAAGGAAGGAGGACGCTGCTTCGATCCTTTGTGCCGAAAGGGAAGGCCCCCGATTATTATCATCAGACGCGCCGGGGGTTGGGCTATGTATCAACTCCGGTCCCATCAGCCTCCGATTCTAATGAATCGTCGAGCAACGATTACTCTTCAGACACATCATCTTGGGAGTCAGATGTCAGTGTCGGCAACATCTTCAAGGAACTTTCAGTAAACATGGTTTCGACAAGCCACCTGGAAGATGGAAATGAAGAAATGATCCAATCTGATACAGATCCTTGGATCAAACATTTAAATGCTCTTTGGGACACTCGCTTTGAACAGCGCGAGCCACCCACAGAAGATAAGGTTGTTCAGATCAACCTAGGAGATGAGGCTAACCCTAAGCCCATCTTCATAAGTGACGGCCTGTCACCTTCGGAGAAAAAGGATCTAATATCTCTTGTATAAGAGTATATAGACGTCTTCGCCTGGAATTATGAGGACATGCCAGGACTCGATCCTCAGGTGGCTATGCACCGCCTCAACATCAATCCAGACGTAAAGCCTGTCAAACAACAGCAGCGACGGTTTCGTCCAGAAATAATGGAGGCAATTCAATCAGAAGTTAGAAAACTTATTGACTCTGGCTTCATCAGGGAAGAACAACATCCCGACTGGGTAGCCAACATCGTCCCCGTCACCAAGAAGAACGGGAAGATCTGGATCTGCATCGACTTCCGCGATCTAAACGAGGCCTGCCCCAAGGACGAATTCCCATTGCCGATCACAGATGTCATGATTGACAATACTTGTGGATTCGAACGAATGTCCTTCATGGACGGATTCTCAGGATACAATCAAATCAAAATGTATCCTGATGACGAAAAGCATACCTCCTTCAGGACACCTCTAGGGGTATATTGCTACACCGTCATGCCCTTCAGACTGAAAAATGCAGGGGCAACATACCAAAGGGCCATGAACGCCATTTTCCATCAGCAAATACGCAAAACGGTGGAATGTTATGTTGATGACATCGCGATAAAAAGCCGCACTAAAGGTGATCACATAGCGGACCTGAAGGTGGTCTTCGACATCATGCGGGCTCATCAATTGAAGATGAATCCCACAAAGTCCTTCCTGGGGGTGGCCAGTGGCAAATTCTTAGGATTTGTTGTAACATCCACCGGAATTCACTTGGACCCGGAAAAGGTTCGCGCTATCCAGGAGATGCAACCCCCGAGAAATCTCAAAGAACTCAAGGGATTGCAGGGACGATTGGCGTACATCCGCATGTTTATCTCAAACCTCTCCGGATGATGCCAACCCTTCGCTAAGTTAATGAAGAAGGGTGTCTCATTCATTTGGGATGACGCTTGCCAACAAGCGTTCGAGGAAATCAAGCAATACCTCACCCAACCACCAGTCCTTGCAGCTCCGGTATCCGGAAAGCCTTTCCTGGTGTACGTCCGGGCAATGGATCATTCTTTGGGAGCTCTATTAGCTCAGAATGATGATCACGGACGAGAGCAAGCAATCTACTATTTGAGTAGAACAATGATCGGAGCCGAACATCGGTACAACCCGATCGAGAAGGAATGTTTGGCATTAGTGTTCGCCATTCAGAAAATACGACACTATCTGGTAGGCCAAACTATAAACGTCATATCAAAAGTCAACCCCCTGAGGTTACTTATGACTAAGCCTTCATCATTGAACGGCCGGCTGGCAAAATGGGCCATATTGCTATCCCAATATGAGATGCACTTTTTACCACAAAAGGCCATTAAGGGACAAGCAGTGGCGGATTTTCTTGCTGAGCACCCAGATCCGAGGGCAGCCAAAGTCTACGAGGATCTACCAGATGAAGTTGCTGAAGTCTGCTTGACTCAGACATCGTTCGAAAGTCAAGTATGGCAACTTTTCTTCGACGGTGCATCAAGAACAAGCCCAAAGGGACACGTAGTAGCGGGGGTAGGAGTAGTACTCGTATCCCCACAAAATTATGTGATTCCCCGAGCTGTCTCATTAACTGAGCCTAGTTCCAACAATGTGGCGGAGTACAATGCTCTTTTGATTGGGATGCAATTCGCCGATGAGATTGGCGTTAAAAATCTCGAGGCATACGGCGACTCTAAACTCATCATCAGCCAAGTTCGCGGGGAGTACGAAGTCAGACATGAGGACCTAGTACCCTACCACAACGCACCTATCCGCATGGCCGAGGGTTTACAAGCTTCTACATCGACCATGTACCGCGCAGGCAAAATGCGCACGCGGATGCACTCGCATCTCTCGCGGCCTCCTTAGCTCTTCCAGCAACGGAGAAGATATTCATCTACAGCCACGACCTGTATTGCCCGAGAAATGCTCTCGAGGGCTATCAGGAGTCAAAGGGAGATTGTCAAGGCAAAGAAGCACTGGAATTGTCAACCGGTCCAGAGCTTAAAGACTGGCGATTCCCCTACATTGATTTCGTCTTATACGACATTCTTCCTGAAGACACCAAAGAGGCGGCTGCCATTCGAAAGAAAGCCCCCAAATTCTATTTTAATGCGATTACGCGAATATTGTATCGTCGATCGCATGACGGGATCTTGCTCCGGTGCCTCTCACCAAAAGAAGCCCAAGAGGTATTGAGAGAAGCCCACGACGGTATGTGTGGAGCCCATCAACCTGGCCCAAAACTGGCACATCGACTCAAAAGATTGGGTTACTATTGGCCCAAGATGGTTGCCGACGCCGTCACCTATGCTAAAAGATGCCACGCTTGTCAAGTGCATGGGGATTTCATCCATCAAGCACCAGGGTATCTCCACTCTACAACCTCTACCTGGCCATTTGAAATGTGGGGGATGGATGTGGTTGGCCCTATCAGCCCACCATCATCAAAAGGACATCGGTTCATTTTGGCAATAACCGATTATTTCTCTAAGTGGGCTGAGGCCATTCCTTTGAAGGAGGTCAAATCGTCGAACGTGATCAAGTTCGTGAAACATCACGTTATTTACCGTTTCGGTGTACCTCGGCGAATTGTCTATGACAATGGACCTCAGTTCATCAGCCAGGCTTTCCAGAGATTCTGCGCTAAGTTCAGAATCTAGAGTGTGTCCTCAACGGCATACTATCCTGTCGCTAACGGCCTCGCAGAAGCTTTCAACAAGACTATTGGCAAGTTTCTCAAGAAGTTCGTCTCAAAAAGTCAACGAGACTGGGACGACAAGTTGGGTGAATGCTTATGGGCTTACCGCACAACTGTGCGAACCCCAACTAAAGCTACGCCATTTTCTTTGGTATACGGGTGTGAAGCCGTGCTCCCACTGGAAATCCAAATTCCATCTCTACGTGTCACCTTGACAGCGGAGATGACAACAGAGGAAAAGCATCGACAGCGACTCCAGGAACTGGAGGCCTTAGATGATAAACGTCTGCAGGCCCAACAACAAATCGAGCTCTACCAAGCTCGTATTACCAGAGCCTTCAACAAGAAAGTTAAAATGTGAACTTTCAAGAAAGGCGATCTTGTCTTAGCCGTCAGAAGATCCATGGTAATGACGCACAAGACAAAAGGAAAATTCCAACCCAAATGGGAAGGACCATTTGTAGTAGAGTCAGTCTACTCAAATGGGTCATATCGCCTCATAACCTCAAATGGCGATACACTCATGATGCCGATCAATGGCAGGTTCCTGAAGAAATACTATCCTTAGATGGTATTCTTCCGCTGATCAAGTTAAAAGTATACCTCTGATCAAAGTAAGAAGAATTTCTTTATTATAACATCCGACGCCCCTGACGGCTAAGGATAGAGGAAAATGTTGGCTTCTAAGCCCAACATAAGTCTTCGACAACTCATCATGCTGAGGGGAATAGCATGGCTAGCCCAACTCAAACGGAAGTTGGTAAAGGAACCTCAAATCCGTTGATAGCTGAGGGTTTGCTAAAAATCCTAAGTGGACTTGGCTCCACTCTTTCCTCCAAAATCCCTTACCAATTCTCATCCACAGAATGGTAGGTCTACAAAATACAACCATTACTAAGTTAACACTATACCTCTGGTAATGAAAACTTTTCAATATTCCTTGTCGAGTACAAATTTTGTTTGTCAACTCTACACGGAGTATCAAACTTTCAAATTTGCCAAGTTAACACTATACCTCTGGCACTTCAAATTCTCACTTGTCAATTCTCACCAATAGAATGACAGGTCCTCAAATTGCTCTTATCATGAGTCAATCTTTGTCAAGTTAATACTACACCTCTGACAAATTACTGTTAAAGTTTAACACCACACCTCTAAACAGTAATCAGGTTTCTGTCAGGTTTAATATTATACCTCTGACAGTCACTTTTCTTCAGACTTCCATATCGAAGCTGAAATGGATGATGCTAAGTTAACATTACACCTCTAGCATCAAGTCATTGCTAAGTTAAACAATATACCTATGGCCATGACTTTCCCTCGGACTTCCTCATACAAGCCGAGATGACCAATGCTAAGTTAACATTACACCTCTAGCATCAAGTCATTGCTAAGTTAAACAATATACCTATGGCCATGACTTTCCCTCGGACTTCCTCATACAAGCCGAGATGACCAATGCTAAGTTAACATTACACCTCTAGCATCAAGTCATTGCTAAGTTAAACATATATCTATGGCCATGACTTTCCCTCGGACTTCCTCATACAAGCCGAGATGACCAATGCCAAGTTCAACATTACACCTCTAGCATTACCCTCACTGTCAAGTTAAACATTACACCTATGACAGTGACACTTCTGAGTTAAGTTAATATCACACCTCTGACTCACATCCTTGTCAAGTTAACATTACACTTCTGACAAGACCGCTTTCAACCCGTTAAGTTAATATCACACCTCTAACGGTAACAAACTTTCCTAGATTCCCCACGAGTCTAGTCTCACTTGTTATTCTCTTCAACAGAATAACAAGTCTACCTAAAAACATTGTTAGGTTAATACTACACCATCAACAGTGTTTCCATCAAATCCCTAGCTGAGCTCAATCAAGTTAATCCCAAACACTTGATAAAAGTTCACCCTCACTGGGGGTACCAATTCTACTTGTCACTTTCTCTTATAAAGTGGCAGGTCCACCAAAAATTATTTCATCTCTGTCAAGTTAATATTACACCTCTGACAATATTGTGAGAGTTCCCGAAATAGGATCTTTCCCTACAAAGTTTGACTTATTAAGATTATCATCATAGTTTTGACAAAGTCAAAGATTCTTTGCTTCTATGAGTCTAACTGAAGACAAAAAGTTTAAGACAATGAAAGAGGCAAAAAGAAAAGTGTCACTTTTATTTATATCCAGGCATACGAAAGTGATAAAAAATGCTCTCTTATACAATAAGATTGAGTGTTACAATTAAGGAGTACAAAGAAGTCCCTCTCTCTCTCTCAGAGGCCGTACTCACTCCTTGAAGCCGCATCTGATTTTAAGTGCACGATGTTTGGAAAAGCGCCAAACTGTGG
This sequence comes from Agave tequilana, assembly GCA_038442645.1. Classification (NCBI taxonomy): domain Eukaryota; kingdom Viridiplantae; phylum Streptophyta; class Magnoliopsida; order Asparagales; family Asparagaceae; genus Agave; species Agave tequilana. Next base: position 24,740 of record JAVJIF010019869.1, on the reverse strand, counting down.
TGACAATAGAAGCTGGCCGCACCACGATGCATGATGTAAACATCGAAAGAGCCCTAGCTGACTAAGCTAAGAGCAATGGTGTTCTTGAGGTCCGGTGGCAGCAAAAAGCCCTGCAACCCTTCATTCATGAGCATCTCTTTCGCCAGAAGGCCATCCAACAAACATGGAGTGTCCTCGATGTCACTTCTAGGGTGAGAGAGGAAGGGGATGCTATCTGCCACTATATCCACCGTAACCCCCTCGCCGCCATACCCACTGTGACCGTGACCAGCCCGCAAGCATGACGGGTGCGTCACGTTCAAAGAGATCTTGACGAGGGTTAAGTCCCCGTCAGGGATCGTGATTTCTTCCCTTGTGGACGACGGAGACTATGATTTCTTCCCTTGTGGACGAACATCGAACGAGTTCGCCGACCGGAATATTCTTCCAGGGGCCCAGTGATTGGTCACTAATGTTGCACATTTATTATCATATTTCCATACTTATTATAGAATAAAATCTGCTTTGTCCTAATTAAATGTTTAATTTATTTGCAGGCCCATTCCTTAAGGAGATGAAGAGAAACAAGCCCAAAAGCCCACCAAATTCTGATTAATTCAGAATAAATTTGAAATGAAGAATCAGGGCAAAATCTTGGCATATAAGGAAGGTTTAGAAGAATCCTCCCTGAATCAAGATGAAGAAATCAGGGCAAAATCTTGGCATATAAGGAAGGTTGAGAAGAATCCTCCCTGTGGGCAAAATCTTGGTATAGAAGGAAGGTTGAGAAGAATCCTCCCTGAATCAAGGCAAAATCTTGGCATATAAGGAAGGTTGAGAAGAATCCTCCCTGAATCAAGCACAATCAAAGGCTGTTTTGTTAACTTTTGAAGAAAAAAACAAGAAAATCAGAAGAAGATACGGGAAATACATCAGACCAGGAGATTCCCCCAATCTTCCTGGGATCTTCTCCTTTAGGTTTTTTGCCTATAAATACTGGTTTTAGCTGAGCAAGGAGGACCAGGCAGAGATAGGATTTAGCCTAATTTTCTATTTCTTAGTGTAGGTTTTTCTTTTTCTTTTTCATGTTATTTTAGTTTTCATTTATGTAATTCAGAGGAGATCAACTTTCATCGAAGAACAAGAATGAAGCTTGAGCTGAGAGTGACACTGGTGTAAGGTTTCTTCCTTTTCTTTGATCGTTATGAAATCGAATCCATGTTCTCTCTTTGTATGTACTTCTTTTTAGTTTTCTTCTTCTTCTTATTCTTTTCTACTTCACTTTTCTTTTTGGTACAACTGTCTTCCAAGTGAGTCTAAAAGCATCGAAAGAGCCTTGCCTTTGCGAGTGCCACCGATAGCTTATGACGATGGAATCGTGAGTCTCTCTGTATCATTTCATGCTTGAGTGTCTTGATGATGTAATGTGGAAGAGACCAAAAATCTACTCTTATGGGCTATGCGCTGATTGCCTCCAATTCAAGGTAACATCGTAGCTAAAAACTCAAGGTAAGCTTTTGGTGAAAAGAAGGTAAGTAATTGTTTTTATTTGTTTTCTTTTATTTCTGTAAATTAAATCACCAACACTATATCTTCCAAATCACTTCTTTCCCAACTCATTTGTACATAGTCATTTCTTTCATTTTCTGATTTTCTCCATTCTTTCTAACTTTAACATAACTTCTTTTTCATTTTTATTTCTTACACACAGAGAAGAACTCTCGTTTGGTTTTTATAAAGATTTCAATACAAAAACGTAAACACTTCTATCGCAAAACCCTCCTTGTGGATCACGACCCGCATAGCCACTTGCTATAGCGGTTAGAATTGAGCACTTGCACATCTTCATTCTAAATCTGAAATTCTTTATTTTTATGTGCAGGTTTTGTCTCAATCAAATTTTGGCGCCGTTGCCGGGGAGGGTAACGTTTTTATTGAAATCTATTTTTTATTGAAAATTTTTTAGAACTAAAACGAACTTTCTTCTCTGTTGCAGGTTAAGGGCAAGCAAATCAGGAAAAGAAGATTGCAGTGACATATAAGTGGTATTGGGCCTCTGCTCTAGAAAGCAGAGACCAAATACCCTTTGAATTGCCGCGTTTTCTCGGCTTTAGCCGCGTTTCCGCGGCAAGGAAGAGTTCACTACTAATTGGTTTTTGCAGGGCTGCTTGCTTTGCAAAATTCTAGTTTTCTGCAACTTTATTTCTTATATGCAATCACATAAGCCTGCTAATAATCAACAGTAAAACATTTGTTGAAAAGATAAAAAATTGATTAGACGTTTGCATTTTAGGCACGTGTCTTTTCAATTCATTTATTTTTACTGTTGAAGAGTGCTGGAGCAAGGTATGTATGCATTGCATTTAGCATAGGACTCACTTCTTGGTTGATTTATATCGCTTTGAGTGAATCTTATTTATCTTGTATACTTGCACAAATTGATTTTAAGGGCACCACCCATTAACAAGATAAGGTGGGGATTTAATCACCCTTCCTTAGCCCAAAATCAGATTCCAAGCACTCACTAACCCAAGCCTAACTAAAAATGAGTAGACGTTGGCCCTAGGGACATCTCGGACTCAATTAGGAGATTATCCTAAGGGGAAAAAGTGTTAGAATTTGACTCCTGCCAAATCAGTGTCTAGGAAAGGGATTAAGGGCCGAAAGCCCGAAGGTTGGTGGTTATTTAATTAAGGAACGTCTTTGACGGAAAACCTCCCACCAACCTTGCCCTGACCTGGCTGATTAGCTTGTGGTCAAGGTCTGTATTGAACCTCCCGTGGACAGTCTAATCAGTTAGGAGTCGTCTAGGTCATAGGTCTACCCTAACTTAGGCTAGAATTTTTCTTTTTTTGTTTGTTTATTTGTTTGTTTTTCTTCCTTTTGTTTGTGTCCCATTGTATGATATGGCCTATAATAACAATTTTTCCAACTTCAATAATAATCTATATTACACATCAAATTCTTTTTCAGATATTACCAACCCGGCATATCATAACTTTGACCAACCTAGTGTGCCGGATTGGTCTTATCCGAATCAATATGACCCATACCCCCCATCGTATGACTATAATTTCCATAACGATTTCAACTCTTCACAGAGTCAGTGGGGATTCACCTACCCCGAGTCAGATTTTCAACCAAATTGTCCCCCTTATCCACCTAGTCCACAATATCCCCAAGAGTCATACTCAGTTCCACCAGTCCAAAATAGAAAACCATCAATTTTGGAAAGGAGTATGCGTGAGTCCAAACAACAATCACAAAATCTGATAGACTCACAATTTCACTACCACTTCTAAGACAACACTTCATCTTTTTATCAAAATAATGAATCCATCAATTATGAAAAGATGCTTGAAGCCATGACTCATGCTCAAAATGCTAGAAATCGTGACATAGATATGATGGTCGAATCTCTACGTTCTCACCGTTTGACCAGTTCTGATGTCACTAACCATCCTGTTAGAGCCGAAGAGTCATGTAGTTTTGGAAATCAAGATTCCATTTCAGAACAACCATTTGAACTTGCCCAAACTCCAAATGAAATTGATAGTTTGACAAGTTATCCCTTGCCTGAAATAGAACTTGAAAATGAATATGATCATGAACTAGAACTTAGTGATTCAATTTTACTTCCTGATTCAATAATGACTCAGGTATCTACACCTGATTTCAATCTTTTTCCCGAGTCAACATTGGATCCTGTGCCAATTCATCATGAAATTGAATCACCCATCTTTGATGATCATATTGAACTTGACCAATTTTATAATCTTGAAAATCCCATTGATAAATTGGCAAGTTCTCATTTTTTTGATATGAACTCAATGAGATATGTGACCTAGATTCTCAAATCCGTGATCCAGTTCAACTTTCTGAATCATTATTGACTCCTGTTTTGTTACCAAACTTGAGTAATATTTTAGAGTCAGTTTTGATTCCACCTATCATTCTTGAACTTGAATTACCAACATTAAGTCACATTCCATTGTTGGAAAATAATTGTGGACTTGAGTTCCAACTTCTTGACTTGGACCCAATTTCTGAACCTATTTCGACTCTTGAACCTTTACTTGACTTAAGTCACCTTCCTGAGTCGGTGTTAGTTCCTGTACTTCCTGAGTCCAAGTAAATCCTTCTATTATTTCATACTCCATTCTGGGAAGAGGTGGTTGACAAATTTGACTCCAAAATTTGTTATGGAATTTGGAAATTAGATGGGGTCAAATACTTAATAAAAATTCTTTATGGACACATCTTTTTAGTGGGTTATATTAGAGTAATTTCTGGCGGGTTCCTCCGAGCCCCAAGAAAAGTTGATTGGGCCGCATTTCGTGGACCAATCAGGCCACCACCGGAACCACCACCTTAAGGTAACATTTTCCTTCCCTTTCTTCTTTTTCATGCATCTATGCATTAATATTCATACATTGAGGACAATGCATGAGATAGGTGTGGGGGAGGGTTCTAACATAACTTAGGTTTTTCTTTTTATAAAAAAATAAAAAAATAAAAAAATTAACATTTTCTTTACTTTTAAAAAACTTTTTGAAAAATAGAAACAATATTTTGACTTATTTTTTGTAAGAAATTAAGTTAATTTTAAGGAATAGGAAAATCCAAATTAGGATTTCTTATACTTGGTCAAAATAAGATTATTTGTTTGATTTTTAGGGTTAGGAAGATAATTTGTCAAAGTAATTTAGTCTTGATCTTTACCTTGATGAAATATGCACACTTCATACACTTACACACTTAGGGTTCAAAAACAAAGATTCTTATGCCTTAAAAAAAAAAAGAAAAAGAAAAAAAAGATAAACAAATATAATTATTGATTAGCTAGATGCTTTGGCCTAAGCAAGCCTTAGTATTTATGCGAAAGATGATTAGATAAATTTGAAAAAATATATATAAACATTCTCTGATTAAGCTGGGTATTTGTGCCTAATAAAGCATAAGTATTCACGCCTAAAAGGGGTTCATATAATAAAATTCTTAGTTTTGTGGCCTTGTTTGCTCGAGTCCTTAAGTCCTTGGGGTGTTTTCTCACCTGGTGCCCTAAGACCGTTTGGTTTGGGAGTCATCGATTAAAGGCTCGTTACATGGGCAGATTAGAAAGCCTATTAGAACTAAGGAATAATATCACCAAAAAAATTTATATATATATATAAATAAATAAGGCATAAGAGTTAGAGTTAATGAACCCTTAGTCAAAGTTTTCACAAGGTGCATATGACTTAGGGTAAAGTAATAGACTAGATGAAAAGTACAATTTGACTCCTTACTTTGATTGATAACAAATTCTTGAATAGAGACTAAGTTTAGGAATGAAAAATTCAGTTTTCCTACAACTTATAGATTGCTTAAATCTTACAATTATATTTCAAATATTTTTCTCTTTCAAAATGCTTTTCGAAAATACTAACTCTTTGTTTCTCTTTCTTTATGGATTTTGTGGGTGTAATCCACTGAAAACCCTCACGAGACAAAACTCATCCTCTAGGGGAAACCTAGAGGTTTAACGGCTTGTTGCACATGCTCAGTGCAATCGTGTGACCTGCGAAAGTGGTCTAATAATCCTTAGTATAGTTTAGTTGTTTTGCTCGAGGACGAGCAAAAGATAGGTATGGGGGTGTGATTGGTCAGTAATGTTGCACATTTATTATCATATTTCCATACTTATTATAGAATAAAATCTGCTTTGTCCTAATTAAATGTTTAATTTATTTGCAGGCCCATTCCTTAAGGAGATGAAGAGAAACAAGCCCAAAAGCCCACCAAATTCTGATTAATTCAGAATAAATTTGAAATGAAGAAATCAGGGCAAAATCTTGGCATATAAGGAAGGTTTAGAAGAATCCTCCCTGAATCAAGATGAAGAAATCAGGGCAAAATCTTGGCATATAAGGAAGGTTGAGAAGAATCCTCCCTGTGGGACAAATCTTGGTATAGAAGGAAGGTTGAGAAGAATCCTCCCTGAATCAAGGCAAAATCTTGGCATATAAGGAAGGTTGAGAAGAATCCTCCCTGAATCAAGCACAATCAAAGGCTGTTTTGTCAACTTTTGAAGAAAAAAACAAGAAAATCAGAAGAAGATACGGGAAATACATCAGACCAGGAGATTCCCCCAATCTTCCTGGGATCTTCTCCTTTAGGTTTTTTGCCTATAAATACTGGTTTTAGCTGAGCAAGGAGGACCAGGCAGAGATAGAATTTAGCCTAGTTTTCCATTTCTTAGTGTAGGTTTTTCTTTTTCTTTTTCATGTTATTTTAGTTTTCATTTATGTAATTCAGAGGAGATCAACTTTCATCGAAGAACAAGAATGAAGCTTGAGCTGAGAGTGACATTGGTGTAAGGTTTCTTCCTTTTCTTTGATCGTTATGAAATCGAATTCATGTTCTCTCTTTGTATGTACTTCTTTTTAGTTTTCTTCTTCTTCTTATTCTTTTCTACTTCACTTTTCTTTTTGGTACAACTGTCTTCCAAGTGAGTCTAAAAGCATCGAAAGAGCCTTGCCTTTGCGAGTGCCACCGATAGCTTATGACGATGGAATCGTGAGTCTCTCTGTATCATTTCATACTTGAGTGTCTTGATGATGTAATGTGGAAGAGACCAAAAATCTACTCTTATGGGCTATGCGCTGATTGCCTCCAATTCAAGGTAACATCGTAGCTAAAAACTCAAGGTAAGCTTTTGGTGAAAAGAAGGTAAGTAATTGTTTTTATTTGTTTTCTTTTATTTCTGTAAATTAAATCACCAACACTATATCTTCCAAATCACTTCTTTCCCAACTCATTTGTACATAGTCATTTCTTTCATTTTCTGATTTTCTCCATTCTTTCTAACTTTAACATAACTTCTTTTTCATTTTTATTTCTTACACACAGAGAAGAACTCTCGTTTGGTTTTTATAAAGATTTCAATACAAAAACGTAAACGCTTCTATCGCAAAACCCTCCTTGTGGATCACGACCCGCATAGCCACTTGCTATAGCGGTTAGAATTGAGCACTTGCATATCTTCATTCTAAATCTGAATTCTTTATTTTTATGTGCAGGTTTTGTCTCAATCACCCAGCGAACCTGAAAAAGGACAATCAAGCCTACCTACAAGGAATAAACAAGGGGGCTAGAAAATCTGGAACTTAGTATACTTCAACAAAGAAAACTAAGTGACAGACGCGGCTATTGTCGAAGACTTCAGACGCGGGAATGAGCCCACGCAGTGAGTCAAAATACCGCGTCAACAGAAGCAGACGCGAATCAAAACTGTGCCACACACAGGATTCAAACGCGGTCGACGCGAATCAAAACTGTGCCACACACAGGATTCAAACGCAGTCTTATTTTGCGCCCGCGCCTAAAACACAAGGCGCGAAAGAACTCAGACGCCGAAAATTGCCATCTCCCTGTCGAGGGAACAGGGGTTGCAAAATTCGGGTCTGAAACCTTCGGCCCGAGTTGGAATTCATCCAAGTCAGTGGCCTTAAAACGCGAGCTTTATGAGCAAAGTCAGCGCCAAGTGCCAAAGACTTCTGTACTCGCGTCCAGGGAAGTTTAAGTCGGTGACGCAAATTCCAGAAGGAAGGCACCAACTATGACTTCATGACAACCTCTTCAAGAGATGCCAAAGTGCAAACCTAGGTGGACTAGAAACATCACGGCAAGTCGGGACGGTATACCAGCAGAGGCCTCTGTCAAGAGTTTAACTCTCTGTATCAGAGTATGGACATGGAAGGTGATCAGAGAGACACTTTGTCCTGAAGAGACCAAACAGAAGCATAAAAGCTCTGGGTCATCTTCTTCCCCGGAGTCGTCTTAATCCATGAAGACAGTACCCCTGTTAGAAACTCTGAAGAAGGCGGAAGTTCTCAGAGCAATCGTTCTCTTAAAAGAGAAAATAGTCTAAGATTGGGACTGCTAAAGGAGGCGAGCCCCTATTTATAGGCCGCTCCTGGTAACCGTCATTAATGGTTCATCAATTTGAACCGTCGGCCTTAATGACCGCACGATTGTCAAAGTCCAATGGGAAGCTGACGCGTGGAGGGTCGCTTCGGGAAACGTTGAAGACGCTGGTCTACAACCGCTAGCGCCGGTTTTACATTAAAGGGTATTAACGCCCAGTCCAATGGAGAACCGACGCGTGGACAACTGCTTCGGGAAACAACGGATGACCCAGTTTCCCAATCGTCAGTGAAGACTTGACGTTCAATCGTCAGTGAAGACTTGACGTTTAAAGATCTCATAAAATCTTTATGTCAGGCCGCATGTAACGTCTGGAAGTTACATCGATACGTAGATGGGAAAACCGCGTCCTGGAACCCGCGTCTCCTTTTTCAGAATGAATGACGTCCACCTGCGTTCCAAAGGAAAGTCCGCGTGACTCAGAATCGCGTCCCTTCAGCAAACAGGGCCCATTTTAAGGGAAAGCACTTAACTCAGCAAAGGACTGACTCATTCTGAGATTAAGGGAAAATACACAAGGCTGCGTCCCTCGCGTCCGCTCGAGTCGCGTCTTCATTGGCAGGACAGACTCGCGTTACTCAAAGCCGCGTTTCTCTCTGCGAGTTGACGCCGCCGCGTCTCCCTATGGATTGACGCTGCGTCTCATCTGAGTTCTTATGAACTGATGACCGCGTCTCTCCATGAATTGACGCCGCGTCTCATCAAAAGGACTTAGTTCTACCTAAGTCCCTATGAACCAATGCCGCGTCTCATCAAATGGGCTTAGTTCTGCCTAAGGTCCTATGGGTCAAACGCCGCGTTTCATTTAAAGAACTTAGTCTCACCTAAGTTCAGTATTCACAGTTAGTTAATCAAAGATTGTGATCAAGAGGTCGAATTCATCAAAGGAGGTGGAACCAAAAACTTCAAAGACTTTTATTATATCAAAAATGATAAAAGCTAATACAAAACACTCTTAGTGAACAGAGTGTCCTTTTCTTAAAAAAAAAGAGAGAAGGATACAAGTCCTGGTCCGCCAAAGTACGGATTTGCTCTCTAAGGCGATGTATCTTATGTTGACGCGCCTTCTCAACCTCCATGAGAGCTCGGGCCCGCAGATCCGCTTCCGACAAAAATCCCTGCGCTTGCACTCGGAGGGATTCCAGCTCGGACGAACGAACAGAGAGGTCCGCTTCAGCTTGCGCCTTGGCAACCTCTAACTCCGCTAGCCTCTTTTCAGAGGTAGCAAGCCTCTCTTCGTTGAAGACAATCATGGCCTCAGCCCTGGCTATAACAGCCCGAGAGTCAAGGATAGCCTGCTTTGCGGCCTGTATGATCGTCTCTGACTCCTCGGACTCAATCGCCAGCCTTTGGTGATCAGCATGGACACGTTCAAGAAGACGAGTGCTATCGGTGATCTTCTCCTCCACCTCTCTTCGCTCTTGCTCTTGAGCAACAAGGAGCCTATTTAGCGTTTCTTGGGCTTCGTGGGATGAACTGGCATCATCCTCCAGGGATCGAAGCTCTCTCAGGTGCTGTCCCAGCTAATCCACCAGCAGCTGACTCGCCTGGGCTAGCGAAGGGCCTCCGGCCAACTTGATGTTCTCGACCTGGTTTCCGAGAAACATCTGGGCGAAGTCAAGGGAGCTACCCCTAGTCAGGACGAAATTGATGCATGTTCGCATCGAGGTAAGGAACTGCTGCACCGCCTGGCGTGTCAAAAGCTCCATGATATCATCATCCGAAGTGCTCCCCGATCCCCTTTCTATCACGGGGTGGGGGATGTAGATCGGCTCTGTTGGTGCAAGAGTCGAGCTGACCACGGGTACGGCAGGAGCAGGAGCAGCCACTGGCGCTTCTGGGGGTACCACTTCTGCAGGAACCTCCACAGCCGATGACAGGGTAGTGAGCTCGACCTCCTCAGAAACCTTAGCCAAGGCTTAGGCCGTGTGGCCTTCCGGAGGGACACTGACCGTCAGACTCTCTACCTGGGCCCCCTCAGTTCTCTCTGCAAGTTATCTCAACATTAGCCAGAATGGTAAAAAGAGAAACATCCGAGACATCAAAACTTCCTTACCAAGCTGGAGGTCCAGAGATGTCGAATCCTTGGGCGAACCCTGCAGAGGAGAAGTCTCCCTGACTTCAGTGGTGGCCTCCTCTTCCTGCAGAGTAGAAGTCTCCCCGATTTCGGTAGTTGCCTCGGCAGCTGGAGTCTCAACTCCTTCCGGCTGGGTCAACTCTTGCACCATCTCCTCGATAGGCGAGGAGGTTGCAGCCTCGGTATCCTCAGCCAATCCTGCAGCATAAAAGGAGAATGTTAAAGCCTCCTCTTCAAAATGAAAGGGAAATCAGGTCAGAAGGTGAAAAGAGTACCTTCAGCAGGAGCAACCGCTAGTGGTGACATCGTCGCCGGCTCACACCCATGTATTCCTCCTCCGAGATGTGTGAGAATTTGCTCGGATCAGGAGGAGCGGGTTCGTCACCATAGTCGACCTCATCCTCAAAATCGCTTTCCTCTGCGGATGAGGAAGACGACAGTTCAACGTGAGAGGCCTCGGTAGCCGGAGCCTTGCCTCTAAACACCCTAGTGGTAGGACTGGAGTCAACCATCCGAGGACTGGAGATGAAGACAGAAGGAGACCCAGGCTGTTGTGCCTCATCCCTCCTCTGAGCTGAGGAAGACTCGGGCTGAGCTGAGACCCCCGGAATCTCAACATCGCCTCCGCTCATTATATCGACCTCGAGCTGCTCGGTCTCGTCAGTGGCGGTGGGTCTGTCAGCAGGCTCCCCTTCCTCTGCAATCCTGAGGCTCCTGCGGTGTAACCTGCGAGCATGGACTAAGGGAGTGTCATCCTTGTCCACCTCTTCCTCCCTCGGCTCCCCAACACCAGAAGGGATGTCCGCGGATCGAGAAACTGCAGCCGTCAAGTCTCTCCGGACCTTCTTTGGGGCAGGCTCAGCAGTGGAAGTAGAGCCTTGACGACGCTTGCTCACCTCCTGTCGAGCCCTGGTTGGTCGCGGCTCCGCCCTTGTTGGTCACGGCTCCGCCCTTGTTTCTCGCGGCTCCTCCCTTGACCTTCTCCCGACCTCCTTCAGAACCTTCAGGTACTGCTCGACGCCTCGCGAGCGTTTACCGGACTTCGACCTTGCTTCGAGATTTGCATTGATACTCTCAATGCATGAATACTCCGGAATAAAGTATGGTGTCTGGTTGACTTGGAAGTACCAGGAGCAGAAGCTGAAGCTCATACGGCACTTTGACTCCTCGATAGGTAGACGGAAAGTTGCTTCCGTCCCTCCGGCCACACTGTAGTACCAAGCCCGAGCACCTTCGAACAAGTTCCCTTCGAAGGCGAGTCGAGCATTGGGATTGCCGACGTAGAGTTGATCGTAGCCGAACTGTCGGTCGAAACGATTCGGCATGTACGGCTCGATTGTGCATGAAGTCCCTTGCCGGAAAAGCACATATCCGGGCCAAATGTTGATCAACCACCAGAAGACCCCCGTGGACAACCTCGTGAAGTCATCTGGGCCCGCAGAATTAGTAAATAGATCCCCGAAAGATGCACCAGAGATCTCGGGGAAGCAGCGATTGAGCTGGTAGTTCGAAGCATCTGAAATGCACTTCCGGACGAAATACATATAAGTATTACGCCAGTCCGAACCCTCCAACCGCTGTACAAAAGGGGCGAACCCTCACTCCAAGGCACTGGCGTCATCAGGGAAGGGCAGTGCATCACGTACCAAGCCATGAGGTACGTGTAAGGCAGCTCGATCGAGGGTTGGGGCGCTTCACCGTCGGCTTCCCCTCTGAGTCAAGGATCGGTTGGCCATGGGAGTTGACAGCCTTCCCTGGCTCACAGAAGTTGTGGGTTAACGCCCGCAACCCGCTCTGAATGCCAGCCGCCACGGCCGGAAGAAGGGCTATGGGACTGCCATGGGCCAGGAGCACCGCCGGGTACACTACATCGACAACAATGACTTCATGTGGCAGCGTGGGTACCACACAACGCTTCAGCCACAGCATTAAGAAGCCCGCCAACAATGCTCGATCGGAGATAGGGGTCCGGGCTTGATGGTGAAAGCTTTCGAAGACCATGTCAGGTTCGAAACCGTCCTCGTTCGAAACCGTGGTGTAGAAGCCTTCAGGAGCCTGGGCGATCCTGTCGTCAATTTCCTTGTCGGAGCTGGGAGCCAGTCGGGTTATTGGATGGTCTTTCTTATTGACATTGTTGAACAGGTTCGAAACCGTGGTATAGAAGCCTTCAGGAGCCTGGGCGATCCTGTCGTCAATTTCCTTGTCGGAGCTGGGAGCCAGTCGGGTTATTGGATGGTCTTTCTTATTGACATTGTTGAACAAGTAACTGGCCCAAGACAACTGCTTTATTCCTCCCGACCTCCAAGTGGTTATCTGGCCGCAAATATGGAAGTGACATAGCACTTCCCAATAAGTCTCGTACATTTGAGGAGACCCTTTCTTCATAAGGTTGAGCTCCTCAGTGGTTGGAATATATTCCTCATAGGAAGAATCCCCTATTGCCAGCCCCGAGACCTCATGCAACTCATGCAGTGCAAGGCCCATCTCTCCGACCGGGGTGAAGAATGTCCCCGTCAAAGAATTGTAACGCTCCAGGACCCCGAAGAAGTTCTGAGAACTCGGCAGGATGCCATACTGCACGGCCCTGACTGCTGGGTACAGTCCCACATGCTCTAGTAGATCTCCAAGATCGACAAGGACGAAGCTCACCATCCTGCGCCACCAATACTTCTCGGTGGAATGAACCCACCCGGGCGCACGGAACTCAACAGGAAAATCACCCTCCGCTTTCATAAACGCGTTGAGGAAGGTAGTGCCGAGTTTTGGTATCTCTCCAACTGGGAGCTCAGACTTGCGCGACCCGGGGAACAGGCCGAGAACCGCCCTATCATGACCATCATGACGGTATACCTTCTGGGAGCCCAAGTTACCGAGGGTAATCTCAGGGACATATCGGGAAACGTCCCATTTCATCTTCCGAGGGACGGACATGTGCTGGAGATAAGATAGCGGGAACATCCTCTCCATGTCTGGAAGAAAGAATCTTATATCCCCTATCTGACGGAGCCATCTATAATTTCCATCATACATGGAATAGCCGCCATCACCGATACGATCTCCGAAGAAGAAGGCAGGCTTCTCCAGCTTGACGCGATCATCCGTTGTGAATGCTGCATCGGTCATAAGTGTTGATCGAGTTTTACCTGCACACAAAATATGAATATTAGATCTGAGAATTAAAGGTGTGCGAGGTGCTCAATAAAAATCCGCGGTAGCAGGGCTATGCGGGTCGTGATCCTCAAGGAGGGACTGCGATGGAAGCGTTAAGCAAGTTATCTCTAAAAATTATCTTTTTTTTTATTGTTAAATAGTGGTATTTACAATGGGTCGGAAGAAAAGAATTTAGGAAGATGTGGATCTATATTAAAGGAAGAAAAGAAAGAAAACACGTACAAACCACTTCAGCCTACTTACCTTTGATCCGTGCGATGATGTACCTGTTCTCAGAAGACTTGCAAGTATGGCGTATAGGAAGTTAATCGCCATAAGCCATCAAGGGATCTTCGTTGGCTAGGCAGTCTCGAAGCAGTTGGGTCTCATTGTTCACAAGGCATTAGAGAACAAAATAAAAGAAAGAAAAATAGAAACAGAGAAACACAAGAATAAACAAAAGATGAAAAACATAAAATAATAACAAAAACGAACCTTAAACGGATTTCATTAACAATGGAAGATAAGCGGGCTTATACCGCTGTCACCTCAGTACAAGCGAAGACTCCATCCTCCATGAAAGTTTCCTCCACTCTCAGTTACAAAGTTTACAAAATAAAAACGAAAATAAAATCTAACCTAGAAAGAAAACTAAACCCTAGCTTTTGGCCCTTGGCTTGCCTCTGTACTACTCTGTACGTTGCACTGCAGGGGGTATTTATAGGTGCAGAAGGTCGAAGAGTCCCGGATAAAGTCGCCCACGAAATCTGGTATCCAGATAACATCAAAGTGCCGCAAAAACTGGGATTTTGCCGTGGAATTGCGGCATTTCTAGGGAATCTGGCCACGCGCTTTGGCGCGTGGCTTCTTCTGGTCCGTCCATCTGGTCGTCTGCTTCCAGAAACTGCATCCTGGCTCTTTATTCTGGATTTTCGAGATAACTTAGTAATCAAGTTATCTAGATTTTGAATTATCCCAAATCTTTTATCCACGAATTTCCTTCTTATCTTTGGCTTTTATGCTTATCCTGCAAGAGTTTAGGGTTGGATAGAATTCTATCCTTCCCTCATCTTTAATAATTGCAACTTTAGCCCTTGTATATTTGCACTTTGACAATTGATATTTGCGCTTTTGCACCTGGGCTTCAAACATGGGCTTGGATCTGGGCTTTTGGGCTCTTTTAAATTTTATTTATTATTAAAATAATAATTCGAGGCCTGCACACATTAAATAACAAAATATTAATAAATGTGCATTATATATGAATAAATGTGCAAATGTGATGGTAAATATGATGACAATTATGCATTTTTTACTACTAATCACACCCCCACACTTATCTTTTTGCTCGTCCTCGAGTAAAAATCAAAAGAAAAAGAAAATCTAATCTAACTAACTCACTTTCGTAGAAATCACGGTTTCACTTAGCGCGTGCAACAAGCCGTTAAACCCCTAGGTTACCCTAGAGGACGAGTGTTGTCTCGTGAGGGTTTTCAGCGGATTACACCCACAAAATCCATAAAAAGAAAAATATTTGAATTATATTTGAAGAGACTAAGTAGTCTATAAGTTTTAGGATCCTCACTTTTATTCATTCTTAGACTTAGTCTTTATAAAGTAAATTGTTTTCATTTTAGGTAAGGGTCAAAATTGAACTTCTAATATAGTCTTTTTCGTTACCAAAAATCATATGCATTCTTGTAACTTGGCTAGGAATTTCTTAACTTGGACTCTCATGCCTTATTAATTTTTTTTTTTATTATGTATAAGTCATCTAATTTTCTTTCGTGTAAGCATCAAGGCTTCTTGAGGCCCTCATACCTAACTAATTGACTCTTAGATGTGTTAATACATATCTCATATTCTTAGTTTTATTAGGCTTTCTAATCCACCCATGTAGCGAATTTAAAGTCGATGACTCCCAAACCGGTTGGCTTTAGGGCGCCAGGTGAGAAAACACCCCGCGGACTCAAATTCGAGTGAACTAGGCCCAAAACTAAGGACTTTATTTTATTTACTCACCTTTAGGCATGAATACTTATGCTTCTTGAGGCACATGTATCAGCTTAATTGGTGAATTTTTTTTCTTTTTTTCTCTTTTTTTTTTATGAGGCACAAGGTCTTTGTCTTAGAATCCTAGATATGTACTAGGAATGCACATTTCATTAAGGTAAAAATTAAGACTAACTAATTATTCTATTTCTCCTCCTATACCTAAAATTTAAACAATTTATTTATTTGACCAAGTTTTTAGAAATCCTAATCATGATTTTCCTAATCCTTAAAACTAACTTAAGTTTCTTTCAAAAAAATAAGTCAAAATACTATCCTTTTTATAACATTTTTTTTTTTAGTTAGCAAATTTTTGTTAGTTTCTAACTATGTTAGTATGTTAGTAAGGCCACCCCCACACTTATCTCATGCATTGTCCTCAATGTATGAATGAATGCGTATATGCATGAAACAGAACAAGGGAAGGCGGAAGTTACCTTAAGGTGGTGGTTCCGGAGGTGGTCTAATTGGTCCACGAAATGCGGCCCAATCAAGATAACAAATAATTTGGTGGAACCCACCAGAAACTTTCCTTACATAACCCACTAAAATATATGTATAATCAATTTTTAGTATTTCCACCCCATCAAATTTCCAAATTTCATAATAAATTTCAGAGTTAATTGTCTCAACCTCCTTGTCCCAAAATGGAGTATGAAAAGATGGAATTATTGACTTGGACATTATAGGTACGGGAACGAATACCGACTCAAGGAAGATGCTCAAATCAAGTAAGGGCTCAGGAGTCGGGCTAGGTTCAAGAATTGAGTCCAAGTCAAGAAATTGAAACTCAAGTCCACAATCTTCTTCCCACAATGGAATGTGACCTAATATGGGTGATATCTCTTTACTTCTAATATTAAGGAATTCTAGCTCATCGCCATACAATTCTTCAAAACTAAGGTCAACATCTTCCATCAGAATTGTACAATCAGTTTCAGAAGTAAAGAGATTGTGAGAATCTAGGTCGCATATCTCATTGGGTTCAATGTAAGAACTTGCCAATTTATCCATAGGATTTTCAAAATTGCACAATTGGTCAAGTTCAATATGATCATCTAAAATGGGTGATTCAATTTCATTATGAATTGGAATAGGATCCAATGTTGACTCGGGAAAAGTGAAATCAGGTGGAGACACTGGAGTCATTATTGAATCAGGAAATAAAACTGAATCATCAAGTTGGGGATCATGATCATATTCATCCTCAAGTTCTATTTCAGGAAAGGAAAAACTTGCCAAACTATCAACAATTGGAGTTTCGGCAAGTTCTAATAATTGTACTGAATTAGAATCTTGTTGTCCAAGCAACTTGGTTCGTCGGCTCTAAAAGAGTGGTCAGCGATATCAGAATTAGCCGGACGGTGAGAACGTAAGGATTGAACCATCAAATCTATGTCATGCTCATGAGCTAATCTAGCCTGAGTCATGGCTTCAACCCTCTTTTGTGATTGGGCTTGGAAAAAGGAAGTGTAATCGTGATGAAGTTGTGAGTCGGTGGACTCACGCATCATCATGTCTAAGATTGATGGTGGTTGTTGCTTGGACTCGTGCATACTTATCATTTCCCCGATAGATGGTAATCTATTCTGAATGGGCGGATCAGAGTATGAATCATTGAAAGAATGTGGACTAGATGGATATGAAGGACAATTTGGTTGAGAATTAGACTCGGGGGACTCGAAACCCCATGAACTCTGTGACGAGTTGAAATTATTATGGACATTATAGTCATAAGATGGAGGGTGTGGGTTATATTCATTCGGATAAGACCATTCCGGCACACTAGATTGGTCAAAGTTATGATATGCCGGGTTGGTAATATCCGAAAAAGAGTTTGGTGTGTAATATGGATTAAATTTGAAAAATTATTATTTGCCATATCACACCAACACAAACAAAGAAAAAAGAAAACAAACAAATAAACAAACAAAAAAAATTTCTAACCTAAGTTAGGGTAGACCTATGACCTAGACGACTCCTAACTGGTTAGACTGTCCATAGGAGGTAGGGTGCAGACTTTGACCACAAGTTAATCAGCCAGGTCAGGGCAAGAGTGGTGGGAGGTTTTCCGTCAAAGACGTTCCTTAATTAAATAACCACCAATCTTCGGGCTTTCGGCCCTCAATCCCTTTCCTAGACACTGATTTGGCAAAAGTCAACTTCCAGCACTGTTCCCCTTAGGATAATCTCCTATTGAGTCCGAGATGTCCCTAGGGCCAACGTCTACTAATTTTTAAGTTAGGCTTGGGTTAGTGAGTGCTTTGGATATGATTTTTGGGCTAAGGAAGGTGATGAAATCCCCACCTTATCTTGTTAATGGGTTATGCCCTTAAGATGAATTAGTGCAAGTGTACAAGATAAATAGATAAGAATCACTCAAAGCAGAAAATCAACCAAGAGATGAGTCCTATTCTACATGCAATGCGTACGTACCTTGCTCCAGCACTCTTCAACAGTAAAAATAAATGAATTGAAAAGACACGTGCCTAATATGCAAACGTCTAATCAATTTTTATCTTTAACAACAATAGTTTACTGTTGAATTAATTAGCAGTAAGCAGGTATATCACAGAACAAAATAAACAGAGCAGTAAACAGAATTTACAATTTGCAGCAACCTGCAGAAAACCAAATTAGTAGTGAACTACTATTGCCGCAGAATTGCGGCTTTTGCCGCAGATCTGCGGCAAATATGTAGGCCCTGGTGCTCTGCTTTGAGGGCAGAGGCACTGGGTTGATGTATGTCCTTGATGCTGCTCTGTTTCTGTTTCCTGTTCTCCAAACCTGCAAACAGAAAAGAATAAAGAATTAGTTAAAAATTAAATTTTTGTTTTAGAGATAAACTTACCGTCCCTCCCCGGCAACGGCGCCAATTTGTTGATCGAGTTTTACCTGCACACAAAATATGAATATTAGATCTGAGAATTAAAGGTGTGCGAGGTGCTCAATTCTAATCCGCGGTAGCAGGGCTATGCGGGTCGTGATCCTCAAGGAGGGACTGCGATGGAAGCGTTAAGCAAGTTATCTCTAAAAATTATCTTTTTTATTGTTAAATAGTGGTATTTACAATGGGTCGGAAGAAAAGAATTTAGGAAGATGTGGATCTATATTAAAGGAAGAAAAGAAAGAAAACACGTACAAACCTCTTCAGCCTGCTTACCTTTGATCCGTGCGATGATGTACCTGTTCTCAGAAGACTTGCAAGTATGGCGTATAGGAAGTTAATCGCCATAAGCCATCAAGGGATCTTCGTTGGCTAGGCAGTCTCGAAGCAGTTGGGTCTCATTGTTTACAAGGCATTAGAGAACAAAATAAAAGAAAGAAAAATAGAAACAGAGAAATACATGAATAAACAAAAGATGAAAAACATAAAATAATAACAAAAACGAACCTTAAACGGATTTCATTAACAATGGAAGATAAGCGGGCTTATACCGCTGTCACCTCAGTACAAGCGAAGACTCCATCCTCCATGAAAGTTTCCTCCACTCTCAGTTACAAAGTTTACAAAATAAAAACGAAAATAAAATCTAACCTAGAAAGAAAACTAAACCCTAGCTTTTGGCCCTTGGCTTGCCTCTGTACTACTCTGTACGTTGCACTACAGGGGGTATTTATAGGTGCAGAAGGTCGAAGAGTCCGGATAAAGTCGCCCACGAAATCTGGTATCCAGATAACATCAAAGTGCCGCAAAAACTGGGATTTTGCCGTGGAATTGCGGCATTTCTAGGGAATCTGGCCACGCGCTTTGGCGCGTGGCTTCTTCTGGTCCGTCCATCTGGTCGTCTGCTTCCAGAAACTGCATCCTGGCTCTTTATTCTGGATTTTCGAGATAACTTAGTAATCAAGTTATCTAGATTTTGAATTATCCCAAATCTTTTATCCACGAATTTCCTTCTTATCTTTGGCTTTTATGCTTATCCTGCAAGAGTTTAGGGTTGGGTAGAATTCTATCCTTCCCTCATCTTTAATAATTGCAACTTTAGCCCTTGTATATTTGCACTTTGACAATTGATATTTGCGCTTTTGCACCTGGGCTTCAAACATGGGCTTGGATCTGGGCTTTTGGGCTCTTTTAAGCTTTATTTATTATTAAATAATAATTCGAGGCCTGCACACATTAAATAACAAATATAAATAAATGTGCATTACAATATGAATAAATGTGCAAATGTGATGGTAAATATGATGACAATTATGCATTTTTTACTACTAATCAATAAGCACCCGAAGGGTTGTCATATCAACATTGGAGAGCCTTTCCTGGCGCTCCTGCGACCTGTCAGCAGTCACAGGTATTGTCCTTCGTAGCACAAAGGCCAGATCACGGTCAGCACCACCTACATGTCCAAAGTGGCGCTTCTTGGCGAGTGGGGCAGAAGGGTGTGGTACTGCAAAAGAAAAGGACACTTAATCAGACACCTTATCAGAAGCAAAAAAAATGCTAAGTGTCTATAGTCCAGACGCAGAAGAGATACTGGACGCAGGAATTATCAAATCCGCGTCCAGACCTGCGAATCTGCGTCCAGACGCAGAAGAAATACTGGACGCAGGAATTATCAAATCCGCATCCAGACCTGCAAATTCGCATCCAGGCGTAAGACCCGCGGGATCAAATCCGCGTTTTGCAAAGCAAGACTTATGAAAAATCTCTAAGTACTTGGGCTCAGGTGCAAGATTCATCAAAAACTGCACCTGATGAAAAATCTTCAAGTCCGCGTCCGAACCCTTCACAATTAGAAATATTCTAAGTGAAGAATCCGAAATGCAGGACTCGCTGGCACCGGGTCATCAAACCCGCGCCTTGGTTATCAACTCAAAGACCGCGTCTGAGACCGCGTCTGAGAATCAAACACGGTTTGTTTTCTGTGTTGACGGATCTGTGTTAATGGTTCTCCTCCAAAAGATGTCTTTTTGGGGTTCCATGAGCTTCCAGTAATGGTGAAGTCCAAGCCTAAACGGCGTTATACCTGGGAAAAGGACTTCCTGCGCGGAGGAACCGCCCCTCTGGGCCTCGGTGACGGTCGCTCTTGAAGAGGATGCGGTTGGCTTGGTCTTAGGTGCCATTGGTGATTAAGAATCCAGTAATGGAGATGAACAGAGAAAGAAGAACTCTTTTTCTTAAAAACTCTAAACAAATGCGCTCGGAGAAGAAGAGGTATCTCTCTGACTGTTGCCATTTATAGGCACAAGGATTCGCGAAGATACGCGGCGCGTGGCTCGATTAGTTCTGCAGCGAGTCATCGCTTGACGCGTGGAACAGATCAATTTTAATGTATCGCGAAAATCGCGCACCATGGCTCTGTAGCGAGTCATCGCTTGACACGTGGAACAGATTATTTAATGAACCGGGAAGTCCGCGCGCCAAAAGGTGAAATCCCGTCGGTTCCCCAGGCCAACTGGCAGTGCAATCATGACATGGCACGGATTCGCACCCGACGGTCGCGTCTCTTCGATGGACGTGCCCCGTCACCACCGCCATAAATGCATTCAAAAAGTCGCGTCTCTCTAAGAAGTTCGCGTCTTTCCAGCCCGGCTGAACATCGCGTCTGCTTTATGGAAGATCAGTCGCGTTTTTCATTTGCCAAAAGACGCACCCCATGAAAGTCGCGTCTGTAAAGCAGTACTATCTCTGCTCTTCAAAAAGAACTGGCGTTCAGTCCTTACTTCTGCAAATCAGCTCAACAGTACACTAGCACAAGCAGACAATCGTCCACTCCTGGCTTAAAGCGCGTCCATGACAGACTAAAAGCAATCGGGGAGGTTTAGACTGTGTATCTAGACACTCAACACGATCAACTCTGGTGGCTTCAAAGAGTTCAACAGTACACTCACGAAGACCAACTCCAGATAAGATCAAACCCGGAGCATTAACAGTCCAGTCATAACGGCGAACTCAGCTAGAGTCCAAAGTATTTCGAAATCTGTCCCAGTTAACTGCGGAATATCGAAAACTTTGGAGGGGGTTCTGTAGGCTGTCTAAAAATCACTAAAAGACAAGCCATTAAAAAGCAGAGTTTCAAGTTCTAGACGCGAAGGCTCAGCATCAAGGCGCGTGGGCTCGACACCCGTGTCTCAACATCAAGGCGCGTGGGCTCGACACCCGCGTCTCAACATCAAGGCGCGTGGGCTCGACACCCGCGTCTCAACATCAAGGCGTGTGGGCTCGACACCCGCGTCTCAAAATCAAGGCGCGTGGGCTCGACACCCGCGTCTCAGTTATAACCGCCCTGGTTATGGGGCCAGTCGCCGCCCACATAGCGGGGAGGTCAGCCCCTCGTTGTGGAGCGTTTTTAGGGGGCACGTTCACCCTAGAACCCCTATAAATAGCCCCGTCGCTATTGAAGAAGGGTCGGATTTTCTTTAGTCAGACGACAACAAAACAGAGACAGGAGAAAGAGAGCTAAACTCTTCTCGCTGCGTATGAGTTATCCTTTGTCTACCTTCTCTTTGAGAGTTTTGGTAGACAGAGCTGTGCTACTCCCTCTACCAGCCAAAGAGAAGATTCCCTGACGATCCCGACGGTCATCCGGTCAACGGAGAACAAGATTCACTCTTCACCGCCACACGAAGAACCCAGCACTAAACAAAGGGAGGATTCAAGACTCAACATCCTCCCTCCTTGTAACTGGAAGGGAAAAGCAGTTTGGTTGTAATTTTTTCATCTGATTCAAGGAAAACTTTACAGTAGAGCCTTCTTTCTCTTTTTTTCCGGTGCGTACAGGGTACTAGTCGACTAACAGGGAAGGCAAGTCGACTAATATAAGTATAGGTCAGCAACAGAGGCTACACAACTTCCAGGACAAACAACTAGTCGACTAAGGCTATGATAAGTCGACTAGTATAGAGGTACTAGTCGACTATAGGAAATACAAGTCGATTAATAGGATGGGTAAGTCAACTAACAGATGTAATAGCCAGCAACAGAGTGTACATGACCTACAGGACAAGCATATAGTCGGCTACAGCTAGGATAAGTCGACTAATATAGGATATTAGTCGACTATAAGAAATGGCAAGTTGACTATGATAGGTTATTAGTCGACTAACAGGAAAGGGTAGTCGATTAGGGTTGATTACAGTCGACAAACAGAAAGTCATCACTTGTCTGGGTGGTAACCAAGTCGATTAGAGGGCTAGGTAAGTCGACTAACAGTAGTATTAGTCGACTAATATAAGGTGCAAGTCGACTAATACCTCCACCTGCAGTCCACAAACAGAGAGTCACAACTATTCTAAAGGGAACCTAGTCGACTATAGAGAATATAGCAAGTCGACTAACAAGGGTATTAGTCGTCTAACGTAATAGGCAAGTCGACTAATACTCCTGCAACCTGATACTGAATTGAACCTACACATATCCCCAAACTTGTAAACACTAAACAAACACATAAATAACGCAGAGAGGGAGAGATCAACACATGAATTAATATATACATTCATATTATTCCCAACTCTTATTTGTATGACTATTTACCTCATGTATAAGCTGAACCAACGCACGCATACCACATCAATGAAAAGAATGGGAATTGAGAACTCGCACAACCACATTTACATATGCATCCACATAATTTATCATGATAGCAATTTAATGTGAACTCACACACATACTGTTAAATGAATAGAGAGGGAAATGGAGACACTCACAAAGGGGATGTTCTGTGGCGACGGTGGATCTCACGAACAACGACGGCGGCTCGACGGAGGTCACGGAGATGTCGACAACGGACTGCTGGAGACTGTGCGGTAAGGAGGCAGGCGGGGCTGCTGCTGTTGCGCGGCTGCTGGTGAAGAGGGCTGTTGCCGCAGGCCTGCTAGGGGGAGCTGCTGCACTGGTGCACAGCTGCTGATCTGCCGATGCTGCTGCCAAGGAGAAGTGCGGCAAGGGCTGCCGTTGCTTGGATCTGGGCGCTGGGGAGGCACACGGCAACAAGAGGGGGCTACTGTCATTGTCATGGCAGATCTGGTGGGCTGTCTTCGCTGTTGTTGTGGCGTGCTACGGCAAGGGATGGCCTGGGTCGCTGCAGGGAGAGGAGGGGGTCGCTGTGGTCTGCTGCGGCTGGGGGCGCGTCGGGAGGAGATCCGGCCGCCAAGGAAGAGGGCAGGGGTTGCTGGTGGAGAGGGGTGGCAGGGCAGGCGACCAAGGAGCAGGCTGGAAGGGGGACGGCAGTCTGGGGACTGCCGGCTGCTGGTGGTGGTTTGCTGCCCGGCTGCCGCTGCAGATCTGGAGGCGCAGTAAAGGAAGGGGAGAGGGGCTCCGGCCTGGCTGCGCGCGGAGGAGATGGCTGCGCTGGTTGCTGCGGCTGCTGCGCGGCTGCTGCTGCTGCTGGATGCGCGCGCGGCGGATAGCAGCAAGGGGAGCGGTCTGCTGGATGATCCGGCCATGACGCGCACAAGGGGGGGCTGCGCTGATGGAGTGCGCCGGTCAGGAGATGGGGCGGATCTGCTGGTGTTCTGCTGTGGCGCTGTCGCTGCTGCTGTCGCGCGTGGTGGGCTGGTGATGGTGTCCGGCCAAGGAGACAGCGGGGCTGCTGCTTGCTGTGGCTGCGCGGCAGCTGCTGCCCTGTTGTGGTGGCAGCGGCTAAAAGAAGAGAGGAGAGGGAGATGAGATCGGGGGTGTTGGCGGCTGAATGAAGAGGAGAAGAAGACTATAGAGATTTGGTTTTTGAAGATGAGAGGAGATAAAGATTTGGTTAGGATTTTGGTGGATTGGATTTGATGTTAGGATTTAGATTGGGTGGTTAAGATTAGAATTTGATTTGGTTGTTAGGATTCAGATAAGGTAACGGGTTATGGTTAATGGGTTTCGGGTAACGGGTTTACTAATGAGTTGGAGGTTGGATCCAAATGGGTAAATGGGTATTGGATGTTCGGGTTTGAAATGAGTATATGATAACGGGTATTGGGTATGGGATACAAGAGTAATGGGTAAAGGATCAAGGGAAAGGAAAAGGAAAAATACTACTACGAAATGATAATCCAATATTAACAACCACATTACTTTAACCACAATATTAATAATAATATAATAGTTATTAAAAATACATGACGAAAATTAACAATAACAAGGATAATTAACAAATTGTTAACAAGATGGTATATATATATACATACATACACATGTATGTAAACATGTAATAAAGATACATAATTCGGATTAAAAAATTAAAATAAAACAGAATTTCAGTATTATCAAGTAGGGGAAATTACAAACATTCACAATCAAATCATGCTAGCCACTTCCATCATGCCAATAATTCTTCCAATCATCAACCCAACTTTTCCAATTTCCATAATAATTCTCCCAACCATCCACCTAACTTTTCAAACTATCAACAAAACTTTCCCAACCAAGCTCCACAATCCTCCTTCTAGAATCCTCAACTAGAAAGGAGAATGACTGACTTTGAAAGAACATGGAAAGATACATGAAAAACAAGATTCTCTCATGCAAACTATACAGAGGTTAGAGTTCAAATGAGCCAACTAGCCGCTCCACAGAATGAGA
>JAVJIF010019868.1:0-110864 GCA_038442645.1 Agave tequilana | reverse complement strand
ATTTGAGTGGAAGGATTCGACCTCAAATTCTTTTTAAAGGACATAAGTCTACCTCTATATATATATGACTTGTGTCCTTCCAAAAGGATTTGAGGCTGAATCCTTCCCACTCAAATTCAACCCCACACCCCCCCCAACACACACACACACTGTGTGTGTGTGTGTGTGTGTATGTCATGTATTTCTCTTCAATGTCGGGGTTTCTACCCTTGTTGATTCATTTCCTACTTTATATTCTTAGTTGCTTAAGTATATATTATATTATAACAGCTCTAAAGTTCCTATCCAGATTGCAGTCTAACCGACACGACTGGTGTGTGGAAATTAATGGTCGTTATAGATCTGTTGTCGTAGATGGAGGCATATATCAAGGTTGATCTATTGTCATTGTCGTCTGATGGCGGAGACTAGAGATAGTCTGTTGCTATCGGTCTTCTGCGGAGCTGATATCTACAGATGATGAAGCTCCGAGATGACTAGGAGTTTCGGAGCTACAAGGATGAAAGTGTCCTCAAGAAAAGAGCAGCTTATGGGGTACCTCCGGAGTGTCAGAGGCTTTTAGAATGCTTGGACACGTGGTATCATCATGCGAGGGTCAGATTTTGACCATTATACCCTTGCTGGACGTCTTTTCCAAGTGGACCACATAATAGTTAAAGGCTTCAAATGAAATTTACTTAGCAAGTGCTCTAGTAACTTCCGAGTAATTACACATTTATTCATATCTTTGTTAATTCTAAAGCTCTCTATAATCACCTATAATAAACGATTTAGTCTCATGAAATTATTAAATAAAAAATTATTGAATCCCTATGTTGGTAATGATAGTCATTATGAACAATGCTAGTCTGAGAAAAATGATGTTTTTCATCTTGGTTAGCGTAAATTCATGTAGGACTTTGCATTGGAGCATACTTGCTTTGAAGACATCTAATCAATTGAACTAATCAGGTATTTCAATAATGTATTTGGCAATATTAGAATAAAAATTAAAGCAACCAATTTAAAGCAACCAATCTCCTGAATGGGCTACGGCTGTTTCTTAAAAAATATGAACAAATAAAAAAATAATAAACACCAACTAAAATCCTTATTTTCCTGGGGAAAAAGTAAAGCAATTCAATCGAAATGTATTTGTCATAAAAAGCACCCCACTATCTGATAATGGTTGCAATATCCCTAAGGGACTCTGTATCCGTGCGTGGGTGGGGACTGAGCATAAGCTAACACTATCAGCTTTTTCACGAAAAAAACAAGTGATGGGCCCACTTGCTCAAATTTCTGCTCGTTTTTACTCCAAAATGAGTCAAAACTGGAGAGAGCTAAAATGATGGACCTGCATGCATTTTTTGCAGGCCTCCCGAGTTTTTCGATCATCTTTTTTTGTAACCAAACGTGTTTACAGAAAAAGGTGACATGAATCCCCTGCATCAGATTTCAAAATTGATTTTCACCCTAACAAACAGCCCCTATGCTGTTTTGCAAAAAAAGAGAAAAAATATATCACCACCATTATTTTTAGGATTTTATAGATTGTCATGGAATAATGCATGAAAATTAAACAAATAATGCACCAGCGAGAAATCAATATTAGAAATTATTACTAGAGATACTTCATCATAGAAAAAAAACAATAGCAAAAAGAAATAAATTTTATAGACAATCACTTCCTAAACTTTAACAATCACTCATCTTATATCAAGTAAATTGTTTGTGGTACAGAAAATGCCTGCTAAATAAAATTGCAGGGATTTTATTCTCGTAACACGACAAACCCTAAAGTTCCACAGTTTTCAGGAATAAGACCAAGGCTAGATGACAAGTACATAACCACAAGCCCAGAAACAAGTTTATTGGCATCATGCCTACAAAAACTAGAGAAAACTTCTAATGCAAACTAAATAGAAATACAACATTGAAACCTGCTGACCACAAGCCTAAACTAACTAAAAGTCGACAAAAATCACTGAAGTCCTGGTTCACTCTTTGAAATCGTCCTTCTCATCGGCTGCAATGGGCTTGTTCCTCCAGAAAACAGCAAGAGCGCTCCCTCCAAGCTATCAAAGAAAAATTTGAAGTGTTAGACTGATGTTAAGAGAGGCAAATTGTATGTGTAGCAGTTTAAATATTAGCTAGACACTAATTCGACACTAATTCTTCATCAACATCCAATAATATGGTTTTATAGTTTTGGAGTTGGTTCATTCATTGTTAACAAACATGAAGAGATGGCCTCAGTTTGATATGCGTTCATGGCCTTGTGACGAAGAACAACGTAAGTTACCAGTTAAACTAAGATGCATGAGGAGTAATGAGAGGGAAATGTGTTTGTAAGTCATACTGCCATACAGACGACACTGACAGCTGAAGGAACCATGACAAGAGGATTTGAGAAGTGCCTCTGCGCTAATAGAAATCCAAGTGCAGAACTCTGTAGAAAAAGATTAGCAAAGATGTGAAATATGTCAATGTAACTAAATATTTATTTCATGAAAATGAAGATTCTATTGCTAGATTCATGTAGGTTTTCTACTATTATATTATACAACTTGATGAATACAATAATCAATTGTCCATCTAAACCCTGAAGCGGACCGTCAAATTTGTCATATAGTTTTCAGCACCAACCTTCTAGACTTACGTTCTCATGTTTTAGTGAAATTCTCACTGACCAGTGACGATATTTAGCATTCCCTTGGGCATCACTAAATCAATTTAAAATTTTATTCTGAGTTTACTGCATAATTCTTGACATAATAACACTAACTAGCTAGGTTTTCTATTTAAAGCTGTGTAAATCATTTTATTTAAGCACTATAGTTACTTTTTGTTACTATAGTTACTTCAAAGCCAATTATTGGCATATGGTAATATGCTTTTGATGTTATACAGGATCGCAATCACCTTTGAATACAAATAAAAAGAAAAAAAATTAGAGTTTTACAAAAAATAAAATAAAAAAAGATTAGGTTGGAGAAAGAACCAGATAACTTTGGGCTTCGCACCCCTTACGCGGGCTTCACACCGCTTACACCATGGGCTTCACACCCAATCTCAAGAACCCAAGAGCTCTAAAATTTTAACTGGAAAAGTTTAATTATTTCTTGTCAGCTTATTTTATTGAGTTGAGCCTCTTTATATAGGCTCTTACAAAGTGAACTTCCCCATCACAACCGATGTGGGACTAAGTTTTATAATAAAAGAAAAGACTAAACTCAAAAATAGACTAAGGTTGATAACTAGTACTGGTGTGATGTCCCCATCATTTCCCCCGGGGTGGGAGAGAGTCGACCCTGTCGAGTAAGGATACCTCTCATGAAGCATCTCAATCGGGACATGGTGGTGGCCGTGACAGTTGCACTAATGCATCATATCGAGACCAAGGTGTTGGAGGTAGAACTGGTCTCCGAGTCAGATCGATAAAAGATGACAGCTTGATCAAGACACCAATAGCAGGCTGAGACACGTCATCCATGATGAAAACTGAACAGATTGCACTTTGCACCATAAGTGCCCTGATCACTTGTGAGCTTGGCTCCTATAAACATCTGCAATGGGTCGTACACATCAGGCGATCTCAAAAGAAATGAAACTCATAGTTGCCAATGGTGATACTAGCTTCAAAGTAGGCTCTGTTGGAAGATCTACAAGGGACTCAACAGGGAGACCTTCAATTTCCATAGGCTGTGGGGAAACCTCTTCTTGCTGTGACACCGACTCAGTAATAACTTCTGGTTTTAGCTCTGGCTTATCATAAAATTCTGGCTTAGGCTCTAGATTGTCATCAATTTCTGGCTTTGATTCTGGATTGTCAACAGCCTTATCGCCTTGCTTTCTAGCATCTAATCATGCCAGCGAGGATCTCCTTACATTCAGCAATCAAATCGCTGAATTGTGGCCCCTCGAGGTGTGGAGCATACCGAGCATGAAGTTCTTGTAGGATAAGCCAATCTCGACAGTCGATATGATTATCTTCCCACCACCAATAAGCTTCTCCAGCTAACTTCATTTGGGCGTAATGACACTTCTGCGCAGGTGTCAAGGAGAAATATCTGAAGAAATTCTCAAGATGTTTTTCCCACTTTTCATACCCATCTTGATCATAAAAACCCCGAAAATACGGGAGAGCTGCATACATGTCCCTTTCAACCTCCTTTTCATCCCCATCAGTATAAATGTATTTGCCACAAAAGTAAAATCTCATGAATAAAACTTAATGCATAAAGATCAGAGTTTACCCAATAAATCAGTAGCTCGAATTGGACTCAAATTGGGCTAAAAATGTGCCAGAACACTGATTCTCTGCTGCTGGGACAGTACTGGTGCCAAATACGAGCTCGTGGATGTCAGATCTGCTGCTCAAGTACTATGAAATCTTTGTAATGGCTCCAGGGCTCAGTCACGAACCCAACGCTTCGAACAGAGCTCAAAACGAACGAACCGAACAAGTGAGAAACGGACTCTGGACTGGTAGGGTGGGAGATGGGCGGTTACTGTTCACTGTGAACAGTAACCGGATGAACAGTAATTACTGTTCACGGTGAACAGTAAAAATTTCTCTCTGTTTTTTTTCTCTCCTTTTCTTTTCTGTTTTTCTATTTTTCCATTTTTTTCTATTTATTTTTTTTTTTGCAAAGTAAATCTAGATCAAGATGTAACAGTAATCGATTTTTTTTACAAAGTAGATCTAAATAGATCTAAATCTAGATTTAGATCTAGATCTAACAGTAATCGATTTTTTTTTTTTTACAAAGTAGATCTAGATCTAGAGATCCAAATCTAGATTTAGGATTTGGGGAAGAGAAGAAATTTGAAGGGGATTGGGACCAAAGCTCTGATACCAAATTGATGTAATACATGATCGCAATCACCTTCGAATATAAAATAAAAAGAAAAAACTAGGATTTTACAAGAAATAAAATGAAAAAAAGAAAAAATTAGGGTTTTACAAGAAATAAAATGAAAAAGAGAGATTATGGTTGGAGAAAGAACCAGATAACTTTGGGCTTCGCACCCCTTACGCGGGGTTCACACCCCTTACACCACGGGCTTCACACCCAATCTCAAGAACCCAAGAGCTCTGAAATTTTAACTGAAAAATTTTAATTATTTCTTGTCTGCTTATTTATTGAGTTGAGCCTCTTTATATAAGCTCTTACAAAGTGAACTTTCCATCACAACCGATGTGAGACTAAGTTTTATAATAAAAGAAAAGACTAAACTAAAAAATAGACTAAGACATAAAAAGATAATTAGTACTGGTGTGATGTCCCCATCAGCTTTTCCTTGACCAATTTATACATGGAAGCTAAACTGAAGCAAGGCAATTAGCCCCTCATAATGAGGCAATATAGTTAATTGTATGATTCAACAAAAATCATTAATGATTGATGAAAACGCAAAAAGCAGAAGCAATGGCATGTAGACTATGAAGTAATGGTGTCTCTCTATTCACAGCATTTGTACTGTTGTTGGGGCCTATTTACCAAAAAATGTTGGGCCCCCAAGGATCCATGATTCAGAATGTACGTTCTTAATTGTGGAACACTAGAGACTTGGAATGATGATTTCAACATATTGGATCCTTTTAAAAACTATTAGAAGAAAATCTTCAACAACCCTTTGACAAGGGAAGTGGCTCTTTAATCTCTCCTGATTAATGAAAACAGTAAAAAGAGATAATGAGGGGAAAGAACAAACTGGAAAATTTATTCCAATTGGCATTGGTTATGATCGAGCGTGGCAAAACTTTCTCGGATCAAAATTTATTTTCAGCTTTTATTTTGTTCCGCAACATTCATCCGAAGCTGACATAAAAAAGAACAGTCATCTTGCTGGATTTGAGAAATCGTCGAGCTTTCAACTCTTCCAAACAGTTGGCCCCTTTGCGGCTTTCGATGCCACTTGATCAGTGTGCATTAGCAGTTAGAAGCAGGGATGATAGATGGATTACATCCCATTTTTCACCATTTTAATCTCCATATTCCCTATGGTTGTATGCAAGACACGTATACCATTGGCACATTAACCATATTAATTAACATTAACAATTCAAATTGATATCAAAATTCCATATTATGTAATATTAACAATTCAAATTGATATCAACATTCTACTAATTAATACGTCCACACTATTTCCCTCCCTCCCCTCAACAAAGTCCTATATAAATATTGAAATTTTTGAATTGCAGGATTACGAGGGTAGGGATGTCCAGGGCAAGTTCGCGTGCTTTAACAAGGTCAACTAATAGACTAGAGTGGGTACAACAACAACTACGCCATCTGTCCTAAGTATTTGGTGTAGGCTACATGAAACAAAAGAGAATAGACTAGAGTGGGTAAGGGTGACAAATGATGAGCATTTAAGATGCAACTTTCATCAACATGACTTGATTTTCATCTCTGCTACCAAAGCATCAACCCCTCTCGAGGGCTTGCAATTAATAGTAGAGTGTCTCAAATTTGTTTCATGCCTTCTCTTCTTTTCCATCCACATTTCTCATTTAGAATAGCAAGTCAGCTATATTTTTCATATCACCAACATCACCCACTCTAACCGTAAAATACTTGCACAAATGTCTCTATCAAATAAAAATTGACTTGACTTGATTTCCAATAAGATTAACAAATGAACTAGATATTAAAGTCATGTAGTAGGAATGAAACCGATTTTGTCAGAGAATGGTCTTTGGGGAGACAGAATAAAACAAATTAAGACAGGTAGCACGAATGACCTAGAGAACTTTCCAAAAAGAAAAGACTTCCCCTTCCCCTATAAGATAATAATCAAATCTCGAGTTGAGGCTTTCTTTGAAAAAATATTAAAGCATGATATCTAAATTGTCATTCTTATATTCAATGTTTATGAAGAGAAAGCTAGGCTTTGAAAGAAATTTGAATATTTTCTTCTAACAAGTAGATACAGTCATCATAACATAGTCAAAAGGTTGCAACAAAGCTCATAAACATCCTAACATCCTAGCATAATGAAAACATAAGTATAAATAAAGGGATAAATTTATCATAGGATCAAAAATAAGTGATAGCCACATTATTTATTCACAAGTTGGAGTAGATCAACTATAAAGGCAGTACCTGCATCCCACATTCTATGGAAATTGTACGAGAAGTAGATTCACCAAATGTTGAAAATCTTGAAAGCCAATAACCAAGAGCAAATGCAGCAGCATGTAGAAGAGCCACGGGAAGTATAAGTTGCCATCCTTGTGTCTTCAGAATCTCCGACACTTGACCAATCTAAAAGAACCAATGATACAAGTTGAGATTATTTTAGAAACTTAAGCCAACATTCAAGTGCACTATAATGATCAAGCAAACAACTGGAGAAGTAATGCCAACACTAGAATTCAATTCCCAGACCAAGGTTCTATCTTAAAGGATGTTCAGCCCTACTTAGTAGGTCTCAAATCCAATCCTATTTTAACAAAAGACTAAAACTTCATCTATTATTCCAGATCTAGAAAGATAATTGAAAGAGTAAATTCAAAATAACATCACTTTTATAGTATCATCTTGGCTAACAGAGTACAAGTTTCCACACTTACCGGGCTCGCACAAAGAAGAGTAGTAAGGATAACCCCAATTAATGGTGTGAGTGTGATTATTCGCTCCGTGAACTTAGGGAAGTACTCATGTGCCAATACTGGAAACAGAACTTGAGTTACAGATTTTGTATAGATGAAATTATCAAGAATAACATAATTTATAACCAGAAAAAAAGAAAAAAGGATCAATATCTTGACGCATAACTTTGAATAAATGTATCAAGTACCTCCAACAATAGTTGGCATCAAGACAACCTGAAAGGTGCTGATGGCCAAGTCCTGAAGAAAGGAAAAATGACTATAACTATCAGAACATGAGAAATATTGATCACAAATACCTATGATCATAATTCTCTTACCGCAGCATCAACAGGAACAAGCTGCCCAGCAAGAAGCTTCGTAAGGAGCGGCGTCATGATGATAGCACCGATCGTTGAACAACTAAATGATTTGAACAGATTCATTGGTTAATGAGGAGAGCCTTACATGTTCAAACTCTGGAAACAAAGTTGTAAAGGAATACTCTACAGACAGATAAACTCTAGAAACTCTACCGATGGAAAAACTCTAGCATGAATCTGACACAGACCTTAACAGAGTAACTGCATTAGTGGATGTGATCTGCTAAGCAGTGATGACTCAAATTGTTGAGGTTAGCAATGAGCTAGAACAATAATGTGTACAACTTTAATCTTTGAGGTTCTCACCATTTTTACAAGCGATGGGGAATAGTATTTTTGTTTCTTGAGATACCCACCCTAAACATTTATAAGTCCTAAGTAAATGCTTGTGAGTAGAAGAGTCCTTGCAGTAGCAGTCAGGTCAGCAAACTCCAAGCTTGACTTGTCACACGAGAACAAAAATCAACAAATGAGCCTTAATAGAGCAGTCAGAAATAATGTGGGTTTACGCTATGAATATGCTGTATCAGATTTACTCACAACCTGCATGAGCAACCTTGTCCGCCAAATAGGCTCAGCATTAAAGGTTCAAGCCCAGAACCATGCAATAATTGCCACGCCCATTTTCAGACAAGTATCACATAAATGAAATACCCAACTTATAACAGAAGTATGACACGAATTGTATAAAATGCTTCTTGGCTCTTGTTCACGCAAGAGAGAGACATGATCCACAAAGACATTAACTTTCATCTTGTACTGACATAGTTACAGCAGACTTCTCAACAAAAAAAAAAAAGGTAAAGAAACCTTATAACTTCAGTAAGGCTAGAAGATGCCTGGATGTTTTGGATGTGGCCGAAAATTAAAAAAAAAGGCAAAAAAGAAAAAGGAAAAAAAATGGAGTGAGGTGCACCCCAAATACACACTTCAGTCAAAACATTTCTAAAATAAGGAATAGTAATTACTTAAAATAAGAAAAATGTGCAGAAGCAAAAATGGAGCAGGGAAAGTAGAAGGGTACTCTGGCACTCACAATACGCAGTCCATCCTTGAGAATCACAAACCTTTTGTAGAATAACTTATTCCAAATTTCACAGGTGTGTGATAGAAACATTTGGAAAATTAAATAAATAAAAAACTCAGATACTTTTACTATGCCATCTTTCTTTTCCGAAGAATTTCTTTATTTGCACACTTAGTGTATCCTCTCACTCATGACAGAGAAAAAGGCAACAATTTGTCATCTCGAACTGTGATTATAGATATCAATATCTTCTACTAATATAATGCAAATTATTTGGGGTTTGTCATCCTCATACTGCTCCCCACATTGATCCTAACCGTCCGTCTTCAACATCATCTAGGATTCCAACTATAATAACTTCATTTTCATTTAATCCAACTACCATATGTCCACAACAATATAACCTTCATTAAATTCAACTACTATATTTCTAAAATTCAAATATGTTTTCCAAATCACATAACAGACTCATCTAATTATCTAGAGGATCATAAACAATATTTTTAATAATAATGTAAGTTTGTCTCTCTGAAGAGAGAAATTTTTTTTTCTTAAGTTGTAATCATGACATAACTCTCCAGGAGGAAAAAAAAAAGCACGATCTTTTTTCTGCAAGTGCTGGAGCTCTAGTTAATCAAGAACTCAATCACTAAGGCCTAAACATTGAATAGATGAAGTGTCATTTCCAATGCTTCAGCCTTCAAAGTAAGGCACTGAAAGTTAATTATATAAAGGAAATACACATATCAAGCAAAACTCGGCAGACATTTCTAGCATACAACTAGAAGTATACTGTTATGCATATACTTGCAGGGTAAACATAATGACCTACAAACTTAACAAAAATACAACCTTCAGAGTCAACTAATTTTCTTATCAAACATAGCTTTTCTGCAGTCAATTAATTTCATTGCAATATACATATCTGAATTCTTTTTACAGAAACAAGCTTACCAACAAACTTTTAAATGCATATGTATGTGTGTACGTATGGGTGCATGTGTATGTATCATTCATGTTACCAGTTTCTAACAGCACATGATTATAAATGACAAAGAGATGAAATTGATTCTAAAGAAAGCTAATTCAACAAATCTAATAGCATGAGATGAATTCAGCAGCTTACGTTGTCATCAGAACTGAAAGTGCCACATTTCCCTTGGATATATAGGTTGCAACATTTGATGCCTGGCCACCAGGGCAGCATGAGACCAAAATAAGACCAGTTGCAAGGGGAGCAGACAATTTTAAAGTCTGTAAATAAATAGAGATCAGGTTTAGTATAAAAAGCACATGCCCAATAAGGTGGAACACCAAATTGTGCTAGCTAGCAGACTCTAATCCGGGATGACCTCAGAGAGTCCACCCATAGCTTCTCATATCTAATGTCACTGTTATTGATACCTGCTATACCACCTACATCAAAATGTTGTTAACATTCTACATCATTTTCCTCTACATGTATCATTTCACTTATATACCTGAACTTTCTGGTGTGGCGCATGTACATACATAGCTCTCGTAATACAAGTTTTGGTGCACATCTATAACATTGGATGTTAAACTTTTATAGATTTAAACTTTTTCGTCATTTGTCTGATTACCTCTAAACATTACCCACTTTGCGTGTGACTCTAGCGATTTACATGGACACGGACAGGCCAGCACAGACACGACACGACAGACGAAAAATTCTAAACAGCACATACAAATGAGGTTAGTGTTTGACAACGTTCCAAAGACCTGTCACACACAACATGGCTTCATGATAGAAGCTACATCCATCTCTATGCATCCTACCGTAATGTTAGAAGGCCGAGATAACGTAAGCTGTTGCGTTTACAAAGTTTTAAATTCCTCTATAAACACCACCATTTGGCATTGAATGAGTCCTCAAATTATGCAAATTTTAAATTCCCTTAAAAAAGACAAACATTTTGCCTTGAATGAGGCATTAAATTTCACCTGGCCATTTTACGTCAGTCCAAACATCATCATGATCTTAGACATGCATTTCCCGACAATTATATTTATATTGCACTTCTATGTTCTGTAATTTTGGACATGTTAACCATTAAGTATACCTTTTTTCCTGTATAACTCAATACATTCCACCACACAGTTAAAAGAAGATAGCAAATTCCGCATGACCGACTGCGTCCAATGGCGCATTATGCTTCTATACATACACCTCTCCTGATATTTATTTTTGGATACACCCATTTAAGCTCTTTTACAATGTTAGAATTTTGCAAATTTTGCATATAACATAAAATTGTTGCAAAACTCCTATAGAGCTAAAATATATAATCCCTCCCCTCATATGGAACCGAGCATAATAGACTAGTGAGATATTGCACTGCTCCCCTGATCCCAGTATAGATTAAATTTCTATATTTTCGACCCCTAAAATGTAATTTTCTTGTAACCTCTAACAAAGTAGCTAATAATTACATTCTTGCAACCATCACTTAGATAAGAAAATGAGATAAATACTCAGCCTTCGAAAATAATTCTCATTAACATAAATATTTTAACATGAGTTCAGTAATTAAGATTTACTTTGTCAACATG
Source organism: Agave tequilana (assembly GCA_038442645.1). NCBI lineage: Eukaryota > Viridiplantae > Streptophyta > Magnoliopsida > Asparagales > Asparagaceae > Agave > Agave tequilana. Next base: position 99,295 of record JAVJIF010019868.1, on the reverse strand, counting down.
AAGTACTCATCACTTCCTATTTTAAAAGAAGTGTTATTTCCTATGTAGTAAGGACACTCCTATCATGGACTTGTGTCGTATTCAAAAACATGTCCGACACGCATGTCGAACACACGTATCGTGTGTATTTTTACGAATCTTCCACGTGCCGCATATTGTGTATGTTTCAATGTTACCGTGTCCGTGCAACATAGGTTATTTCTACATGTGGTATGCTGTCAAAATTATTATTAAACAAAATAGTAAACTTAAATTACTTATTTTTTCGCAATTATTAGAAAGTAGAAGTTATTGGAATTGCTTCTTACGGTTTCCATCTACACCCTTAGCAAATAGTCTACATACAATTGTTTAAGTAAAAGATAAACTTTTTGAAAAAAAAAAAAATCTAATTATCTAACTGTTCATAATTTTATTTCAACTAGTGAATTATCTTTACAATAATTATCACCAATTTTAAATTCTTACAAAAGATATTGCATTCTACATACAATGTGTGCATGCATAAAAAAACTAGTATCTAAATCGTGTAATGAATAGCTCATTTGAAGCTAAAGATCTAATATCTGAAGTTTTAAGTGTGATGTGAAACAGCTATAGAGAGCGGATATATATTGTTCAGCATTATAAGCTAGCAAAAGACTTACCGTTGCAATAAGGAACCCTAGTAAGGGTTTAACTAAATACTGGGCAAGAAATCCTACACCCACCTGTATTGTGTCAAGCAACAAACACATCAATCAACCAACCCCTTCAAAAGGTAAGTGTTAAATGAATACGCTAACAGGTATAACTTCTTACTGTCCATGGATTTCTCATACACCTCCTGAAATCCTCAAAGGTCAAAGTGAGACCCATCGAAAGCATGAGGAAACCCAAGCCAAGAGTAAAAAGATCTGTTTCCAACCAAGTAACCTGAAGGACAATGCAGGCAATCATGTTACTCAAATTGCATCAAATTTTGGAACAGGTAAAGGAAGCTTTACAACAAACAAAACTTAAGTAAACTGAAAAACAAGATACATGTTCATAAGTCAGTAGAAATGCTCTGATAGTGTTATGGTCTTACTGCCGATGGTTTGTATATGCCAAGAATTGTGCCTAGAATGACCTGCCAAGCAAATAAGCTATTATCTGAAGGATATCTCAAATTGAATAGTGATCCTAAAAGTTTCCCATTTATATGCAGTGGAATACAAGTAGAGCTATCAATAGCTAATAACATACCCAAAGAGGGAAAAGGGTAGTTAGCAGTTCAACGATTTTCTCGTACTGGCTCATTTCCGTAGAAGCATTACTTGGAACTTCGCCAGATAAATTTGCTTCAGCTTTGCACAATACTTGTTGGGACCTGATTAGGTAACAGCAAAACAAAGATTTAAAGATGAATAATGACTTAAATGATAATGACACAAACAGTGGAAGTATTAATTTGCAAATTCCTCATCGATATTTCCTATACTATATAGTCACTATCAAAGAGAGAAATTTTAGATCTTTAAACCAAATACTTTTTTGCACCTAGACAGGCAAGCAAGCTTCTCCTTGTGCTCTAAACCGAATTTTGTGATAACAAGTTCATTTATTTAACTTTTGGAGGGCACTTGACATTTGAATCACCCCAAACTAAAACCTATAGTAATGAGAAAGTTCTTTGAAGATTGTAGGTTTCAACTTAATAATCAGTTGCATTACACAATCAGAGCACACTGTGCCTAGCCACTAAAGTAAAAGGGAAGAGGAGATCTTACATACGAATTGTAGCTTCTATTAGAAGTTATTTCTTCATGACCACAAATTAAAATTAATCAACACAATATCTACTAATCTCTCTTTTGTGAATCACAAGTGATAAAAAACAACCCAAGCAACTAATATCAAACCAAAACAAAGTAATTTCAAAACCAAATAACATCACAAACTCATTAACAAAATAACACAATAAGATTCTCTATCATACCTTTGAACTGGCACGATATGGATAATTTGGGTTTGGATTCTCCTTAACAAAATAACACAATCAGATTCTCTAACATACCTTTGAACTGGCACGATGGATAAGGACTTTGATGAACCTATGACAGCGCCTAGAGCTCTCCCCTCACCAGCTGACAGAAACCCTGCTCCCATATCTAATCCTCGTCAGCACAGAAAACAGCAACAACATAACTACCCAAAAATTCTAACTTTTGCAGAACAAATCAAAAACCCATGAAAGATAGAGCGAGTACGGGATAGGTCTGGGCCCTTCTGGCTGGGGAGCAGGAGGCCCGAACGTGGAGGCCATTGATCGCGGGAAAGGAGCAATCTATGTGGAGGAATCGAGACATGGAGGCCATAGAGGAGGCCATGATGATGAAGATGAACCGTTGCGAAAGCTCGGAGAGGGGGAGAGCGAGAGGACCTCAAAGAGAGAGAAGCTCCCAAAAGAATGGACTTTTGGTTGGGGTCGTCGATTCCGAAGAATTTGGATTTGGGTGTTGATTTGGTTCTGATGGGGATCAGAAATTTATCTATAGGCGTGAGCAAGTTTGCAATCTGCCGTTGTTTTTCTCCACGCACTTGAAATGGGCAGCAGATATGAATTCCTGTAGATTGTGCCTATGGGTTGGGGCACGGATACAGACAACCATCAAATGATCAAGACACACAACTACAAGACGAAGACACCTCAAAATTTCAAAATTCCCAAAATACTCTTTTTCTTCTCCTCCCCTCGTTCGCCGGCACCTGTCGTCCCCTTGCCATCCCCTCTCTCCCCTCCCTCCACCTCCTTCCTCATCCTCCTCGCCTCCCAGGGGAAGGGGGAGGCCCTCCTCACCTCCACTCCACCTCATTCTCCTCGCCCGCCTTCCTCATTCTCCTCGCTTTCCCCCTTCCCCCTCCCCGTCTATCGTCCCCCCCCCCCCCGACGGACTGTTTGGCGAGTCCAACAGTTGGTCGAGGGGAAGGGGACGAGGGGACGATATATGGAGAGGAGGGCGGGGAAGGAGGCGGGCGGGGAAGGGAGGCGAGGGATCGGGCGGGAAAGGAGGCGGGGGGTGAGGGGCTCGCCGTGGAGGAGGGCGGCGAGGGGAAGGGGGTCGCCGGAGGGAGAGAAAGGTGAGGAAGAAAGAAGAAGAAACTCTTATATTTTCACCAATAAGTATAAATATTTTAGACTTTTAGTCTTTTTCACATGAGTAAATGTGTTAAAAAAAAAAAATGAGTGCACAATGATTTTTTTAGTGAATATCTTAATCAATTTTGTGGCGCCGATATCTACATTCGGGACTTGTAGGTTCAACTCAACCGTGTTCTTTTGCTATTTTTTTTGGTTATTTTCTTTTTTTTTTAAAATTTTCTCTTCTGTTTTGATATTAGACTTGTAGATCACCTACGAAACTGCTCGTGCACAAAGTATTCCACTCCACTCCATATCGGTCAATTATTAGATGAAAATCTTCAAACGCAGTCATTTTATGATTTTGTAGTTCGAGCTATTGATATTTGTGCTTCTTTATTAAGAAGGATAAGAAAATAAACTTGATAGTAGTAATTTAAGGAGTTGATTCAACGGATACATATTAAAGCTTGCAAAATAGGGAGAAAAATAAAGAAGGATTGAGATTGAATGCAGAGAACAAATAGGGAAATATTATGTTGATGATTTTCCCAAAGCATTAATTGTATAATAACATTCAACTATGCTTGGTTGTGCGGGAGTGTGTCAAGAAAATCAATATGAGTCAGTGACCAAATGCTGGTTACAATCATAAGAGCTTGAAATGTAAATGATCCATGAATAAAACCAAGAGGTACAAAAGTTGATAGAGTGAAAACAAGCAAAAGAACTTCCAAGATTTTCCGAACAAAGATGGAAAAGAGATGACCAGATCATCTTTCCCTCCTCTTATTTCCTGAAAAATCACCCTTGTTGAAGCCTCGCATATCATTAATAGTCTCAGCACTCTTTCTTGCGCTTTGCCCTCTCCTCATTCTTCTGGGCTCTGGACCTCTTTAGCGATTTCCTTAGCCTCCCTTGCTTTCTTCCTCTCCTCCGCCTTCTCAATCTTCTTCTCCACTAAGAGCTTGCCTTTGATCTTTAACATATGAGAATCGGTTTTTACCATCTCGGCATAGTAATCTGGAGGCGTGAAAAATGGCAACCATGGACTGTAACTTCTCAAATGCTTGCCTGGTTCCATCCAAAGCCTGGGTGTAGAATGCCACTGACGTGCCAAGTCAGCATTCACGTCAACCTGTTCTGACTGTTGAGGGATATCAATGACAACAAGTAACTCACGTGAAATATGTGATCCACGTGAAAGAATACCTCATGAAATCAAACATTTACTATTGTTTCTCTTAAATAAATGTAAACATATAATCAATATGTGTGCATATATACAACTAGTGGTATCTTATTATTACACAAATAAGTATTTTTCTCATTCTTCTTTATCTCTGGCAGGTCATGGTCAATACTTAGACGGTGAATCCAATCTACATTCTCCAGCCAGGCGATATCTTCAAGCTTCTCAAGCAGGCCATCTTTATTGTGGACAGCACTTTTTTTTTAAAGGTTTAGACAGAGCCACCTCTTCAGCTTCACTTTCAGATTCAGAATCCACCACGTCTTCATCAATATCATGTCATCTCCTACTGCTGCTGCTCAGAAAAATAAGCTTGAGTGCACTCATTTTAGACTGAGGCACAAAGAAACAACAAGAGATCAGCAAAAATACCACCATGACACAAGTAGTACAAGACATTGAGGGTAGAGCAAAGGGGGTATGCAAATCATGAGATCCAGAGCTCAAATCCTAGACAAATGGATGCACAAAAAAATTGTAAACAATATAAACTAAATCACAAGCTGCAGGAGCACAAAAGATGGATGATAGCAAAAAGCTGAGATATGGGGTGCAAGCAACCTCATGAATCTTTTGTTGAAAATTCAACTCTCAGCCCAATAATTCTTTATAGAAAAATGGCCCTGGGCGGCCCAAGGTCTGATTAGGGCGAGTGGGGTCTTTAACTCTCAGCCCAACCATTCAATGCACGCAATTGACAATACACTGGTACGAATACGGGATACAAATATACAAGATACGAGTATGAGGATACATCAAGAGACGGCAACAAATAAAATTATACTCGTGTGATCGTTAGTCTTCATTATCTATATCATAAATTTATAGCGGTTAAAAAGAAAACATTCTTTGAGTCGTGTAAATCAATTATTACAACAAAAATCATATTCTTTCTTAAAAAATATTTACCAAGAAACTAGACAAGTTATATAAACGCAATGTCTTTATAAACAACAGCATTATAAAACCGTCATTCAAACATTTTTAATTGATTTTTTAACTTCTTCTTGTCTTTGATATGTCTTTGATACGTCTATAATATCTTGTAATTTTAAGATACGTCAAGAGTAGAATTGTACATGTATCATGTAAGGATCATAGTGTCCAAGTATTGGCTAAATATCTGACACGCATCTCCTCCGTCAAAGTATGTCTGCTGCGTAAAAAGAAAGTAAACCAAAAGGGAAGTGAATGCAATAAGCTTAAAGTTCTTATATATCAGATTCTAGGGCCAACCTGCTAGCATGTTGCACTCCTAATTTCTCAATACAGATGAAGTTTCCAGGTGCTTTTTGCTGGTACATCATAGTATGGAGAAGGTAATCTTTGTGCGCTAAACATGGTTTGGTTTGCTCAAGGCTTGTACTTTATCAATTCCTACATAATAGCTCCTTCAGAATCTAAAATAAAACCATTGTCGAGATTTGAGTCGGACAAATAGTTAGACATGAAGATGGTCTTGAATATATAAGAATTTGAGTAACTCCACTTAAAAGGCTAGTCTTTTGGCTAGTGCCTTAAGTCCTTCAATTGGAATCAGTGCTTCATGTGAAGCGTGCATGTCCCATGCAGTGAAGAGTTAGATCTCGACTGAGCATTTGATCTTCCATTGTGGGGATATAAGAATTTAGGTAACTTCACGTTGAATGCTAGTCTTTTGAGATGGAACCCCGAGTCTTTCAACCATATCCAATTTTTCAGTAATGAGTTTATGGTTATCAGCATAGTTCCGTACATTATCATATTATAACCTATTACTGTTAGTGTTTGAGTGTAACATTTTGGATGTGAAAGAAATTTTGGTACCAGGAGAGAGGACAAAGTGGGCATAAGAAATTCCAGATTCAATGGGAATTGCTTGTGCCAGGAATTTGAGTATAAGCAAGTGCATGGGTACATTTACATGAGAGGCATAAGCTTCTGGGTGTTTGGCAGGTTAAAAAAGAACAAAAGCTCTTAAACAAATGAAGTTGCCCTGACTGGGAAGTTGGATAAGACTATAACTATTTTCTGTGAGTGTTGCTTTTGAACCAGCTGCCTCGATCAAGAGAGGAGGAATTAAGTATTAGCTAAACCCTATGCCATTGATTAGATTAACTGGCTTAGACGCATAATTAATTTGATTATTTAATCACGTGGTCTTGTATTTCCTACTCACTTTATTTATTTATTTATTTATTATTTTTTTAACATTAACAACGAGAAGCTTTGAACAGAACGAACTGCTCAAAACCTACGTGCTTGAGGTTGTAGTTGGTCAAGATAATGTGATTTTTTGACAAGTGATAACACAAACATACATCACTTAAAACAACCAAAGCTTTTGTGTTTTGGAGTCTTCAGATCAAACACAAAGTGCTTAACTGTGCCCGTGTCTCAATATCTGTGTTGAAATCACCTGTCAAAAGATAAACAAAAAGAGCTTTAATTTAGAGAATAGGGCACTTTTCTAGTGCTCATGGGTGAAGTCTTCAAGCTTGCACAAACTGTTTAGTTCTCCAATAATATCGTACTCTTCTTCTTCTCTCTCTGCTCTGCAAATGAGCTCTGGCATGAGGAGGGTGGGGATGGCGGCCGGAAATGAGCGGCGGTGCAGCCAGCGCATGGTTCCTATGAGAGGATCCATCAAGCGCCGCATTCTTGCTTCTTTCGTCTGTAAGACCAGTCATGTTCACTACAATAGAAATGACTTTCCACATCGCCCATTTCACGTCCATTTAAATCACAACCAACGTGCATCAAAAGGTGATGACAATTTTGAAATTTGATGAAAAATGCACAATTTTACTTTTGGTCCTTTTACGACGGTTATTAAAATAACCGTTGTAATATATTAATTTTTCAACAATTTTTTGAAGAACCTCCATAAAAGCTGATCACTAGTACAATTTTAGGAATAGACAACGCACGTTTCACAGCGGTTTGCATTGAAAACGCCGTGATATAAAAGGTGGTGGCTCTTTATGTTCTGCTTTCAGATCATCTCTCTCCCCCTCACCCATCTCTCTCTCTCCCTTGTTCTTCGGTTCGAAAGAACGATCTTGATCACGGCGAATTCGATCTCTCTCTCTCTCTTATATATATATCCCTCCCCTCTCTCTCTCCCCCCCCCCTTGTTCATCAAGGCGATCTCTCTCTCTCTCCTCCCCCCTTGTTCATCAGACGAGTTCGATCACTAAGCGAGTTCATCAAGGCGATCTAGATCTCTCTCCCCTCGATCACGAGGCGAGTTCATCTCTCTCCCCCCAATTTATCAAGGCGAGTTCGATCACCAGATGAATTCATCTGTCTCCCTCAATCTTCGATCCAAAAGATGATGTTCGATCATGGATCGAGGCGAGTTCATCAAGGTGAGTTCGATCTCTCTCCCCCCCTCGTTCAGCAAGGCAAGGTCATTCTTCGATCCGAAAGATGCAACTTGAACTTTGATCAGTGAGTTCACATCTCTCTCCTTATTCATCAAGGCGAGTTCAAAAATTGATTGATGAATTCAAATTTTGGGGTTGATTATGATATTATTGTTGGCCCAAAGGCCATTATCCCGGTTATTTTGATGATAGCAAAACGTATTTAGTTATGTATTTAATAATCTTGTTAAAAGTATTTCAGGTTCAAGAAACAGATTTTGACGACTCCACTAAAAGACTCACACTTTTGGAGTTTGCCCAACAATTTGCATTCCAAGCTAAAGCACATAGGAAGCTTCGGAATTTGCGTTGAAGAAAAGTTCAAGAAGAAGATCAAGACTTGCTAAAGAATCCAAGATTTGTATTTTGTCTATTTTTTTTAGAATTTTTGTCAAAACTAATATAGTAGAAGTAGAGATATGGGATATCACACACACACATTTTCTAGAGTGATTTTTGGCTTCAAAAATACTTTCTATTTTCATTTCCAAACTTATTTTTAGATGAACTTATTTATTTTGGAAATACGATTTTAGAAAGACCAGGTTTTGAAAAAAAACATTTCATGGAAAATCAAGTTTTATCAAAAGAATTTTTACCAAGTATTTTACCTTGTTAGTAGTATGACACATGCTCATACTCTATGATTTTTCAAGACCAAAACATTTTATCCAAGACCCAAAACCAAATCCAAAATTGTCCAGGTCCTGTAAATTCTGATTTTTCAGAAATTCACAGTGACCGGTCGACGGCAGTCGACCGGGACTCGACCGAACATGCACAACTGTGCATGTGCGTATCAGTCGACCGGGAGTCGACCGATACTCGACCGGCCCCAAACCTGCTGCTCTCTGGATATTGCCAGTCGACCGACCGGTCGACCGGTGAGCCCCAACGGTCAGATTTTCGACCGTTGGCGGTCGACCGACCCGTCGACCGGTAGTCTGTCAAAAGTTCTGACAGACTCAACAGCTATTTTTCTGACTCTTTGACTTTAGGGATTTGTCTCCAACGAATCTCTTGAGCAGTTTTTGACCCCTATAAATAGGTGGTCACTTCATATGAAATGACTAATGATTTAGAGCTATCAAGTGAAATTTTTACAAGAGTTGTGAAAAGATTTCAAAGTTCATTTTAGAAAAGAATTTTCTCTCCAAAGCCTAAATTTCATACACCTTACTGGAGCCTATTCCTCTACTTCTCTCTAGTTTTGCACTACACAATCCCATACTCTAACTCTCCTATTTGGTTCTAGGATTGTGCTTAGTGAGCTCTTTTATAAAGTGGTCAAGTGTGATCACTTCCATTGTAATTGAGTGAAGTTGTAGAGGCATCGGCCTCAAGGCGAGCTAGTGTGCTCAAGGTGGTGAAGTGTCATCACGGGAGACGGACAAGTGTTGTCCTTGTATTGTTGATCCGGTGGGATCCTCAATAGTGGAAATCCTTCAAGTGTGAAGGGGGGGACGTAGAGCGTGGCTCGAACCTCGGAAACATATCGGCGTGTTTGCGTTTGCTCAAATTCTTCTAACTCTATCTCTTTAATTACTTGCACCTTTACCTTGTTTAATTCTTGCAAGTATTTGTATTGTAATAATTGTTAGAGTTAAATTTTAAATTCCGCATAATTGCCATTATCATATAGCCATCACCTATTCACCCCCCCTCTAGGTGATTTCAATTGGTATCAGAGCCTAACCCTAGATTTGGTTTAACCACCTTAGGGAGATCCTTCATTTGGCTATATATTTGCTTGTTGTTGTTTGTTGCATTTTACTTGCTTGTGCATTCATGGCATCCATGGACTTTTCTAGCATTAAATCCCCTCCCAAATTTGATGGCTTGAACTTTCCTATTTGGAAAGTCAAGATGAACTTGTTTTTGAAATCCTTAGGTGTTAGGGTAGCTAGGGCCATTACCAAAGACTTCATTGAACCAACTAGTGATGAGAGCACATGGTCCGAGGATACTTCCAAAGACTATGAAGCAAATGCTAGGGCACAATATGCATTAACACAAGCACTTAATGAAGATGACCTTGCACGCATCATTAATTGTAAATCGGCATATGAAGTTTGGAACATGCTTATTGTGACTCATGAGGGAACGTCACAAGTCAAGAGAGCAAAAGTTGACTTGTTACGTTCTCAATATGAGAATTTTTACATGATTGATAATGAGAGCATTGATGACATGCTCACTCGCTTTACAAAGATAACTAATGCTCTTTCTTCCTTAGGCGACAAGATTGACAACGATCAAAAGATAAGGAAGGTGATTCGAGCTCTTCCCAAAGCTTGGGAAGTCAAGGCGACAACCCTCAAGGAGCTAAATGACAAGGAGGAGATGGACTTCTCCGGCTTCATCGGAAATCTCAAAACACATGAGATGGAGATGAAGGTACGAGAAGAAAGGGAGGCACCCAAGAAGAAATCAATAGCCTTCAAAGCCGCTCCAACAATTCAAGACGAGGATGATTCATCGGACGAGTGCGATGAAGACTTCGCCATGCTTATCCGGAAGGTGGGCAAGATGTTTTACAAAAGGGAAGACAAAGCAATTTCCGGCGAGGGAAACCTCAAGGGAGATTTGAAAGAAAAAGAGAGGAGCCCGGTCCTTGCTTCCATTGCAAGAAGATCGGTCACCTCATTGCCGATTGCCCCGCTCTACAAGCGACCACATCCAAGAACGGGCAAAGAAAGAAGAAAGCAATGGTGGCTACTTGGGATGACACGGAGTCGGAATCCGAAGAGGAAGTCGACGCCGCGCACATGTGTTTCATGGCACATGGGGAGGATGCACCAAAGGTAACTCTAGAAAACTCTTTAGATGAGGATGAGTTAACTATGGATGAACTTGCACATTTTTTTGAAGAATTGCAAATAGGTATGAGATTTCCCAATCTCAAAATAAGAAATAAAAAGAGAAAATGAAGCTTTAAAATATAAAGTTGAAATAGTTGTTAAAGAAAAGGATGTTTTATCTAGCTCTTTTGGAAAATTGAAAAATGATTTTGATAAATATAAACTTGCAAATAAGGGTAAAAACCCCATAGTTTCAATTGATAAAAATGATTTTGTTGAGATCCAAAAACGTGTTGAAGCTTTGGACTCAAATTTAAAAAGTTATGCTTTTGATTTGAAAAAGATAGCATCTAAATTTCCTAAGGGAGTACCCCAAGGGAAACATGCATCTCATACACATACACATGCACGGAAACATGCGCACACACATAAGCATGCATACATGTATAGTAGTGGTAGAATTTATGTTTGCACTCATTGTGGCCGCAAAGGCCATTTAGAAAAGTTTTGTTATGCTAAGAATAATGTTAACAATAAATATGTTTGGGTTCGCCCCGCCCGGTACTAACACTAAAGGACCCTCAAAGATTTGGGTACCAAAAGATCCTCCAAATGTAGGTGATACAGGTGGATCTACTTCCTCCAAGACTTAGGGGGAGACGGTGCCCGGGGTGGTAGATGCAACTAAGCTCACAAGTTCAAATCTAGCTTGCATCGCTATCGTGGAGGCACCTATTTTTGGAGATTGCCCTTAAATTGGTAACATCTCCATTTTAAAATAGTTGTTGATTTTGGTAATGTATACATGTGTATAGAATTGATAGTTTGCTTTTTTTGTATTCCATTGATACATTCCTATATAGAACTACTTTTCTATCATGTTGTGTACATGCCTTGCGTTAAGTTTCATATCTTGTATTTTTTTTATGCCTTATGTTATACTTGTCCACATGTCCATGTTGTTTGAGAATGTATCTATATGTATATACTATTTTTTTAAAAGTATAAATTAATAATCAAAATTTCTTGTTTAAACAAATACCTTAAAGATGGCAATTGCGCACCTCAACTCATTCAAGAGGAATCAAGAGGATGAAGTTCAGAACCCGTCACTGGGTATTCGGCTTCAACATCTTTAAATCTTTGTTTAAATTGTAAAATAAAATTAAAACATTTTGTGTGTATTTTGTTGATGTGATCACTAAAAGAAGATTTTTAAAACTGGTTGTTATATCCCTGTATGTTATAATATATCATATTTTATTTGTTATAATTTTTTTTTAATTTTTTTTGGGTCAGAATCTCTGGTAGCAGTTTTTCAGTCAAAGCCGGTCGACCGGCCCTAACCCCAGTCGACCGACTCTGCCTGAGAAAATTTTTTTCATTTTTTTTCTGCTACCGGTCGACTGCTTCATTGGACCAGTCGACCGATCCGAGTGCGTGACTCTCTGTATCTTTTCGGTCGACCGGCCCTTAACCCCAGTCGACCGATCGTCGAATTCTGGCCTATATTGACTTTTTCTTCACTGTTTCGCTCACTCTCTCATTTCTCTCTCAGCGAGCCGCAGAACCCTCTTCTTCCCAAAATTCCCAACTCTCAATCCGTTCACCTGATCTCAAATTCCTTCAAAACCCATCTCAAACTCTCATTCCTAATTCAGATCTTCAATCTCAGGTCGATCCAACCAGCGGATCATCAGAATTTCTGGGTTTTCAAGCTAGGGTTTCAGAATTTTCTCAAGGTAAAAATTCGGATTTTTTCATCTGTTCTTCCTTTCTAGCTTAGATATATCACTTCTTTTGTCTTCATATTAGGTTGATTAATCATCTAGATCGTGCCTTTACCTGCAAAAACCCTAAAAATTTGATTTTTATCATGCCTCCTAAAAGACATCGTTCTGAGAAGGGAAAGGGCATTGCCCAATCCTCATCTCAAGCCCCTAGGACTGATCCCTTGTTGCGTAACGATCTTGCCTCTGATCGTTACACACATCTAGCCCCTAGGAACACTATTTCGGGTAGGTTTGTGGCTATCCATGATTTTGAACATCTTGATATCCCCCACATACTCCGTACCAACAATCTTGTGGATTTTCTCTCCATCAGGGAGAAGGTTTACACTTCCTGGTTCCCTATTTCTATGCCAATTTTGAATTTAGTGGGAACCGGATCATCTCCCGTGTGATGGGTAGGGACATAAATATTTCCCTAGGTCAGTTTGCTAGGATTCTTCATCTTTCCACTGATGGAATAGATGTTTATTCTCATGACCTACATGATTTTTCTGAATATCCGGAGGGTGAGTCTTCGCTCACCGCATCCACTCTCATTCACCGGAATGACGATCCCGATTTGGTAAGGAATGAGATTGTGAGTCAGTATTCCCTCCAATCTCAGGTCCTTGCTAAGATTATCTTTCATAATATCGTGCCTAAATCCGGTGAATTCAGTCATGCTCGAGGTCCTGTTCCCCTGATTATCTATTGCCTCCTTAAAGGCATTAGGATAAATTTCCCTCGAGTGATCGCTTCTCACATGAGTTGTGATCAGATTCGCACTGCTGGTAGGAGTCTGCCTTATGGCATGCTCATTACCCATCTTCTCAGGGCTTTAGATTTTGATCTCTCTGGTCAAGCCCCTTCAAAACCCTCATCTGATATCAATGCTGCTGCTTTGAAGATGATGATGGAAGCTCAGTTGCGTCGACACGCAGCTGTGCAACCACCACCTGTTTCTGCAGCTGATCCAGCTCCAGCTCCACCTTGTTTTTCCTGCTCCTGAGTTTCAGGGTGCTTCTGCTTCTGAGGTCCGCTCAATGATCGAGGCTCATCAGGCCTGGGTCGGAGAGCAAGTCTCTGCACTTCGTGCAGATATGGATTCTCGTGCTGCTTTGGATGCTGTTTTTCGGGCGGAGGTCCGAAACGACTTGTCCTATATGGCTGAATCCATGAGATTTGTGGGATGTTCAGTTTCAGTCTCTGTTCACAAAATTGGACATAGTCGTTCCTGATGGGACTCCGGGTGCTCGTCGACTCCTGCCGCTGGTCCTCCTTTCCCTCCCAGAGCTCGCGTCTCTATTCCACCACCGCGCCCCAGAGTTGATGCCTTGGATACAGAGGAGGTAGATTCCTCTTCTTCCTCCGATGATGGTGATGATCAGACGATGGCTGAGGCCTCTGGTGATGACGAGGAGGAGGATGACGAGGCCACTGAGTGATGCTGCTGTGAGTGACCTCCCCTTTATTGATGATGTCAAAAAGGGGGAGAGTTATTTGGAGAGAGAGATATTTTGTGGAGAGAGAGATATTTTGTTATGACTCTTTTGTTATTTTGTTATGTACTTGACTTATTTTGTTGTGTTGGACACCTTTTATTTCTGTGTTGTGGACATGTATCTTTTGTGGTATGTATTTATGTCATGTATGAGACTTATTTCCTTATCTATGATATGACATGAGTAGTTGATATGTTGTGATTGGCATGGATGTGTGATGTTTATTTTTATCACTATGGCTGAGTATGATTTTTATATATGCTTGTGTTGAGGGGGAGCTTCATTTTGAAGACTCTGCCCAAAATATTTTGTGATAACTACATATGTTTTGCCATCATCAAAAAGGGGGAGATTGTTGGCCCAAAGGCCATTATCCGGTTTTTGATGATAGCAAAACGTATTTAGTTATGTATTTAATAATCTTGTTTAAAAGTATTTCAGGTTCAAGAAACAGATTTTGACGACTCCACTAAAAGACTCACACTTTTGGAGTTTGCCCAACATTTGCATTCCCAAGCTAAAGCACATAGGAAGCTTCGGAATTTGCGTTGAAGAAAAGTTCAAGAAGAAGATCAAGACTTGCTAAAGAATCCAAGATTTGTATTTTGTCTATTTTGTTTTAGAATTTTTGTCAAAACTAAATAGTAGAAGTAGAGATATGGGATATCACACACACACATTTTCTAGAGTGATTTTGGCTTCAAAAATACTTTCTATTTTCATTTCCAAACTTATTTTTAGATGAACTTATTTATTTTGGAAATACGATTTTAGAAAGACCAGGTTTGAAAAAAACATTTCATGGAAAATCAAGTTTTTATCAAAAGAATTTTTACCAAGTATTTTACCTTGTTAGTAGTATGACACATGCTCATACTCTATGATTTTTCAAGACCAAAACATTTTATCCAAGACCCAAAACCAAATCCAAAATTGTCCAGGTCCTGTAAATTCTGATTTTTCAGAAATTCACAGTGACCCGGTCGACCGGCAGTCGACCGGGACTCGACCGAACATGCACAACTGTGCATGTGCGTATCAGTCGACCGGGAGTCGACCGATACTCGACCGGCCCCACCCTGCTGCTCTCTGGATATTGCCAGTCGACCGACCCGGTCGACCGGTGAGCCCCAACGGTCGGATTTTCGACCGTTGGCGGTCGACCGACCCGGTCGACCGGTAGTCTGTCAAAAGTTCTGACAGACTCAACAGCTATTTTTCTGACTCTTTGACTTTAGGGATTTGTCTCCAACGAATCTCTTGAGCAGTTTTTGACCCCTATAAATAGGTGGTCACTTCATATGAAATGACTAATGATTTTAGAGCTATCAAGTGAAATTTTACAAGAGTTGTGAAAAGATTTCAAAGTTCATTTTAGAAAAGAATTTTCTCTCCAAAGCCTAAATTTCATACACCTTACTTGGAGCCTATTCCTCTACTTCTCTCTAGTTTTGCACTACACAATCCCATACTCTAACTCTCCTATTTGGTTCTAGGATTGTGCTTAGTGAGCTCTTTTGTAAAGTGGTCAAGTGTGATCACTTCATTGTAATTGAGTGAAGTTGTAGAGGCATCGGCCTCAAGGCGAGCTAGTGTGCTCAAGGTGGTGAAGTGTCATCATCACGGGAGACGGACAAGTGTTGTCCTTGTATTGTTGATCCGGTGGGATCCTCAATAGTGGAAATCCTTCAAGTGTGAAGGCGGGGGGACGTAGAGCGTGGCTCGAACCTCGAAACATATCGGCGTGTTTGCGTTTGCTCAAATTCTTCTAACTCTATCTCTTTAATTACTTGCACCTTTACCTTGTTTAATTCTTGCAAGTATTTGTATTGTGATAATTGTTAGAGTTAAATTTTAAATTCCGCATAATTGCCATTATCATATAGCCATCACCTATTCACCCCCCCTCTAGGTGATTTCAATTATATTGGAAGAAGAAGAAGGGTATGATTTCAAATTTGGCGTTAATTATGATAGCTGTTTGATTATATTTAGATCTTTCTGCAATTAGGAGAACCACTTAAGGTGATCAATTGTGATTCTAAAAGCTAAAAATTTACGCAATAAAAATTAATTTTTTATTGTGCTAGAGTTTTTCTTGTCTTCTTCTGCTACTACTTTTTCACTTGGTCTTCTTCTACTATTTTTTTTCTTGATCTTCTTCTTCTAATTTGTCAAACCCCGCTTCCAAAATATCATGTAGCGGGGACGCGACGAGTGTCAGCGATGCATATACGCAAGAAAGTATCCCACGGATATACGCTAAGACTCAGTACAGAAAAATAAATACAATATATAAAAAAATCTCAACTTAAATAAGTACAAGAATAATTGCAAAAGAGGTAAGTGATCATAATAGATATAGAGATCAGGAATAGATAAGGAACCATAGAATAGAAAATAAAGATAGGTATTGATGATAAAGAGGCAAGATACCCTACTAATATCTCGTAAAGCATCAGGTACTACGCAATCTCTAAGTCTCAACCTGAGGAAGCAACCTTCGAATCGTCAGAAAGCGACCTAATGAGTGGTAAAATGAGGAAAGCAGTAATTTATATTATAATAGTTGTACAATCACAATAATATATAATGCATGTCTAAATATTAGTGATATTATATAACTATATTTATGATATATACATGTTATAATTATTGTATCTGTAATATGACATTATTAATACCTAGCATGGTACAATAATATTATTTCTATAATATTATACAAACATAATTAAAATAATAATGATGTTAATCAAGAAGAGTTTAATATTAAATAAGGTTATAATATTATATTATCATTAAAATATTTATAGCCATAACATATTTTTAATATGTAATATGAATTAAGATACAGGATTTAGTTACATACTATTGAAATCAATTTGTATTATTAAGATATTAAAGTTAATTCTAACAGTAGCACTATTGGTGACAAGGATTAATATGAACATTTACATAGGCAATAAATCACACTATAGTGTTTGTAAATATACAAGAACAATATGTCTACATATAATACATGAAATGTAGAGTATGTATGTAATATGGTGGTGGACATAAATCAGAAAATGTAACATAATATAAACAGACAATAATATACATGTACGAGCATTGTATTTTTATTTATACAATAATAACAATCAGTATTACCTGATATTTTAATCAATCTCTTCTAGTGTCCCACACAAACTGACAGTTCATACTAGAGTCCGTACTCAAGCCGAACTCATTTGAACATGGCATACGAGTACATTATCCGAATGAGAGAGTGACCAAATAACAAGCGTTCTCGATTTCACTATTGTTTATACTGTTTATTACGTTAATTGGAACTTAATAGTCAAGGAGCTCTAATCGGGTAGGTGTATCCGTGCATACCCGGGATCATGACCTTAAACAAGCCCCTGACTGCTGAGACCAATATCGGCCCGCTAAGACGAAATAAGTAATGAGAAACGGGATCTCAATGAGGTATAACAGACAGTAGCCAGTATTACCACCTCCCCCCTACAATTGGGACTATAATGGATCCAAGACATCCACCAGATAAGATCTAGTCACCGTTCAGGTTCCCCCAACTCCATGTTATATTGATTATATATGAAATACACAGTGGAATAATAACAGTGATTATAACATGTGCTGGGATGACAACACATGTACAGGATAACAGAAGGCATGCGATCTATAAAACGTAAGATTCTAGAGGTGGCCCCTACGGATCCAAAAGGTGGCCCCAACCACGTATGTGGTGTGACACTTTGCTCCGTTTGGTACTTAGATCCGCACATCTTGGATTAGTTGTCAGTATATTCAAGTAACAAGATTATTATATCGATCATCAGTAATAGGAAACAGTCGTGTAATAGGAATACATGAATATCTATGAAACAATAATCCATGTGTGTAATATCCATGTTCATTAATGACGTAGTAAATACTATGTAATAATTTATATTATAGTAATTAATAGGTTAACAGTTGTTAATAAAAGAAAGTACAAAAAAAGAATGAATTGAAATGAAATAATTGGGATTAGGCCAAAACCCATGTAAGATGGCTTATCACTAAAAAAATAAAATAAAAATAAAAAGTGCCATATTTTTGCTAAGACCAAGTTTTTGAACCGAAGCACCCAAGTCCAAGGGACCAATGACTTACCAAGGTGCAACACTTATTTGTAGAGTTTACTCTCACACTTTTATATTTAACCCCACACTACAGTAAGTTCAACTCCCCCACTTTCTCCCACTCTCTATAACTTCTCCGTCTTCTCTCACACTTGCTCCCACTCTCTACAACTTTCCCTGATCTTAAGGCATGAATTTCAAAGTGAGATTATAAGTATATATATATATAATATATATATATATATATATATATATATCTATATATATATATATATATATATAATATATATATATATAGAGAGAGAGAGAGAGAGAGATGAGAGAGAGAGAGAGAGAGAGAGAGAGAGAATGTAGTTCAGAGATAGAGAATGTATATCAGCCTGCAGCTGAGAGAACTCTGTCAGCCTGCGGTGACGTGGCTCAAGATTTGTCACGCCACTAACTTGCGGCCCGCTTATAGGAAGAAGTTAAATTACTAGATACCCCTTATGAAAAGCTACTCTGTCAGTAAAAGATAGTGGATATGTATAGTTTATTATATTTTTTATATTTTATGATGTTATTCAATTTTTTGTGACAATTATCTTTTATAACTGCGGCCAAACTGCCAACATTTTTTATTAAATCACGAAACTAATTTGAATGCTTCTTTAATTTTTATCTGATTTGATATTTAATGATTTTTAATATAGTCGCAGTTTACTTTTTTTCGCATGTGATGTATAATGCGATTAAGGACTCGACTATGGTCGCAGTACTTAACGAAGAGTCCTTAACGAGAGCGATAGTATAATCGCAGTTTACGTATTATTCTATATTTTTTTGTCTTCATTTCTGACTGTTGTCTGATCCTCCTATGAACTATTAATTGGTTTTTACATATAGTATGCGATCATGGACTGCGACTATGGTTGCACTACCGCGATTATGGTCGCGGTGACGGTACTTAACGAGAGCGATAGTATAATCACAGTTTACGTATTTATTTTATATATTTTGTTCTTCATTTCTGACTGTTGTCTGATCCTCCTATGAACTATTAAATTGGTTTTCACATATAGTATGCAATCATGGACTGCGACTATGGTCGCAGTATTAACGAGAGTGATAGTATAATCGCAGTTTACGTATTATTTATATTTTTTGTTCTTCATTTCTTACTGTTGTCTGATCCTCCATTTCTGACTGTTTCTGATCCTCCTATGAACTATTAAATTGGTTTTTACATATGGTATGCGATCATGGACTGCGACTATGGTCGCACTACCGCGACTATAGTCGCAGTATTAACGGAGTGAGTGATAGTATATCGCAGTTTACGTATTATTTTATATTTTTGTTCTTCATTTCTGACTGTTGCTGAACCTTCATTTCTGACTGTTGTCTGATCCTCCTATGAACTATTAAATTGGTTTTTACATATAGTATGCGATCATGGACTGCGACTATGGTCGTACTATCGCGACTATGGTCGCAGTATTAACGAGAGTGATAGTATATAATCGCAGTTTACGTATTATTTTATATTTTTTGTTCTTCATTTCTGACTGTTGTCTGATCCTTCATTTCTGACTGTTGTCTGATTCTCCTATGAACTATTAAATTGGTTTTACATATGGTATGCGATCATGGACTACGACTATGGTCGCACTACCGCGACTATGGTCGCAGTATTAACGAGAGTAATAGTATAATCGCAGTTTACGTATATTTTATATTTTTTGTTCTTCATTTCTGACTGTTGTCTGATCTTCATTTCTGACTGTTGTCTGATCCTCCTATGAACTATTAAATTGATTTTTACATATAGTATGCGATCATGGACTGCGACTATGGTCGCAGTACCCTCGACTGCATTTTCTTGATGAATTTTTTTTTGCTAAGTTAAATGTAATAACGGTGAATAAGTACTGATTCTATAGTCGCAGTTTACGTATGTTTTTATATGTTTTGCTTATAAAGTATGAATTATTTTTACTTATTGCTTGCGTAGTAGCACTGCGAATGGTCGCAGTGTTTAAGAACAGCAGCCGCAGTTTGATATGTAATTAAAAGAGCTTATAAGTTACTATAGTGAGAAAGAGACCTTACAGAAAAACAGAATTAAAAGCTTTTAAAAGAAGACAAAATAAGGTTGAATATCAGAAGATCAGGAAATCCTAATCCTCGTCATTATCACCATCATAAGCAGATTCGTCGTCTTCATTCTTCTGCTCTTCCTGTTCATCACTTATTTCCTCATCATCTTCCTGTTTTTGAGGTTTTTTTTGTTTCACCGATAAACTCCCAGAAGGATCGTCTCTATCAAGCTCTTCGTCTGACCCGTTGCGAGGAAAGCGAGCCTACAGCATCAGAGGACATGCTTTCATCAAGCATGTCTCCGTCAAATGGCAGAGGAATAATGTCTTCCTCACTAACCCACATGAAATCTTCATTATCCTCATGAATAGGAGGATCAGTTAATACATTATTTGATGTAGTGAGATAGTCAAAAAGAGTAAAGTCCAGACTGGTATCAGATTCACTAGAATATCCTGAAGAAAAGGACCGGTGGGGGAACGATTGAAGTTGAAATCCAAGTGTTCAGAGGAAGAAGATGGGGAAGACATGATTCAAGAATGAATTGTTTTTTGGAAGTTTTTGAAATCAAATTGAAAAGGAAGAGCAAAAATATAGTTTTCAGGTATGAGATAATATATTAGTTACAAGCATTATATAATGGTCAATATTGTGGAAGAACATGAATAGTAATAATAATTGTTACAGGTGAGGGTGAGTATGGTTGGAAGTGGTAAAAAAATTAAATATTTAATTGAAGATTTATTGCGGGAGAATCCGAAGAGTTTCTTTTTGGCAGAGGTTTAATACTTGAAATACAAATTAACTTTTTATAGAATTGTTTGCCTATATCTTTAGATTACGTATGGTGCACATCTTTCCTTTATCGATATTAACTTTATTGCATCTCTTTTTTCTAGACTGTTGTTGTATCAAGGTAGAAAGAATATTAATTACTTTCATTAATACATAAGGCATGCGAAAGAAGATTGCGACTTTGGTCGCAGTACTGAAGGAGGTCGCATTGCTGTACGATAGAATGCGACTAGTGTCGCAGACGTTTATAAAAAAAGTTTTGTTATACTATGACTACGACTAGTGACTGCGACTGTGTCGCAGTTGTCATATAAAATGAAAGTTATATTGTATTAAGTCTGCGACCATGGCATGTTTTTTAAATTTTCAATGCTTCTGCTTATTTTACATTATGTTGATCCAAATTTTTTTAATTATATTTTTCGACGTAGTAAAATTACGAATTTTATAACTGTAGATATATTCAACTGAAATTTTGTTTGTTGATGACTTTATTCCAGTTTAGAATTAAAAAGGGGTATTTTTGTCAATTGTTTCACGATTGTTTAGGCGGGATCTTTTTTGATTTTTTTGGCGCCTACACTCTGCGGCCGATATGTGGCATATATTCAGCCACGTCCCGCCGGCTGAGAAACTCTCTCAGCCTGCCGGCTGAGGTACAGTAACCCATATATATATATCTATATATATATATATATATATATATATATATATATATATATATATATATATATATATATATATATATATATATATATGTATGTATATATATATATATGTATGTATATATGTATATATACAAATACATATACATATATATATATATATATGTATATATACAAATACATATACATATATATACATATGTATATATACAAATACAAATACATATGCATATATATGTATATATATATATTATTCATCTCTTTACAAAACTCTAGAACAGAAAAAAAAATACCCTATTCTCTGCACCTTTTCTTCTCATATCATCTCCTCAAACCCAACTGGAAGAAGATCAGAGCTTTACTGGACATGGAGGGGACTTACACAGACTAAAGGGAAACATTTCTGGTAAGTAAATATCAAACTATAAGATTTTATTTTTGTTTAGGCATTTCATCGAACACCTGCGAATATTTTATTCTTCCACAATTTCAGCATGATAAACAAGTTCTAAAATCACAAAAAAAATGGTAGGATATCCTAGATATGTCCCTAATTTTCACTATTTTTAATGAATTTTTACAGCTTTATTTAGAAGAGAAAAAAAAGAAAAACAGTAGCGCGTAGAGCACTGTTCTCGGCCAGACAGGCTGCAGGCCTGGCCGGCCAGGCTAGCCAGACCTGGCCTGGTCAGACTAGACCAATGCCTAGTCTGTTTTAATAGATTTGGGTTCGGGTCTGTTTTACAGACCCGACCGACCAATATATATAAAAAAAGAAACAAAAAAGGGAAAAGAAAAATAAAATAAAAAAATAAAATAAAATACATGAAATTATACTGTAGCATATTACTATAGAAATAATACTGTAGCAGACTCAAACCCAGACTCAGATTCAGACCCAATACTGTAGCAAACACGTTACTATAGCTAACAGACCCGTTATGAATTTTTAATTGATTTTACACTTAATTAAATTCAGAAAAAATCCGTAAAAATAAGAAAAATTTCAGAATTTTTTTGTAAAATTAGAAACTGAAATGTGACTCTGTAAAATTATTTCCGTGGTCAAATCACTTAGAATAGCTAAAAATTAAATATTTTTTATAATTATTATTTAAATTGAATGTAGATTATCGAGTTAATTTAGGAATTCTATATTCGGATATATAATGATCTCAGGTTAGTGTTTTTAACTATTTTTGCATGAGCACATTTTATCACTACAAAATTTTATAATTTATGCATTTATTTATTTAAAAGGCAATTGTTTAATTGTTAATTTAAAATTTCAAGCATGTAAAATAGTAAGAAAATTGTAATGTTCATGAAATAATTTTAGTGATATGTTTTTTCTCTGTAATATTTATTTATTTATTTTCTGCAATTAACCATTTTATATGTTGTAGATGAATAGCTATAAATTTTGAAAATAATATTGTGGAATTATTAATTGGTTGTTTTAGAGAAAACGAATTAAAAATAATTATTAATAAAAAATTCAAAAAATTATATAAATCATCTTGAATATTATATTGGATTAACTTATGATATTTGAATGATTATGCATGTATATTATTTGAAATAAAAGAATTTGTGTTACTGAAATTACTAAAAATACTGTTGTCATGTATACTTTGATATGCATGCTGATATTGATTGAGTCTAGTTATTTAGGTAACACTGATATTAAATACTTTCACTGGGTGGAAAAATGATAGAGGAGACGGTATCAGTATTTTGGGTGGACCTAGGATATACGCGCAACCGAAATGAGGGTTCCACTGCAGGGTTTCCGAAGATGACTGGCATCCATCTGATATTACTACTATTACTGTTACTGAGTACCTAGGGTACGGGCCTGGTTTAGCGCCAGAAAATTGGGGCTGTGGTCCGGTATGTACGGGACTCACCTAAAACACAGAACCCTTCTTTATCTATCAATTTCAAATAACATCATTCAATAGTATACTTCTGATGATAAATTACAATATATAAAATATACTAGGCATGTAAATGTTAAAATGTTAACATATATCACACTCATGCGTATTTATCTTATATCTTCCGATGTAATGCATACCATGATATTAGTGATCTTGAGTTCTATATATGTACATGTTATTGCATCTTTTTCTTCTTTTTTTTTTACCGCTCACTAAGTCGCTTATTAACGACCCTGAGTTTGCTTGCTCAGGTCCAGGTTCAGAAGCACCTCAGGACCAGGAGTACTTTGAGCACATGGCAGAACTTCAGGGTTAGGGTTAGTTCACTTTTAGTATGAGGACCTTATGTTTTATATACTTTATTTTCCTTAATGTAATAATGCAGACTTTTGTGATATTTTGTACTTGTGTAGTAAAGTTGGAATATGTAATAACTTTAGTGTATTGAACTTTCTTGTATTGAGGCTTAGCATATTAATAATAAAACATCGCCGGCTCTCGTCGCGTACCCGCAATTGTGTATTTTGGTTAACGGGACGTGACAGAATTTTCTTGATATCAGAGTCAGGATATTATTATTTTATCCTAGGGTATAGCCAGGCTTTTATCGATAATATAAAAATTTAATATTCTAGCTACAAGTAGAAGGTGTTTATTTATTGATGCAATTCCTAAGATATTACTTTTAATTTCAGAGTAATGGCTCGACGTCCTTCTTCCTCTCGTGTTGGTCCTCGTGATGAGGCCACTGATATGATGGGCGTGCGTCTTGACATGATGGAATCACAACAACAACAGACGAATCTCATGAGAGATGGTCTGATAGTAGTATAGCAGACAGCAATAGTGGCCATAGAGAGGGTGGCTGCACCTCGAGAGCCAAAGCTTGTAAATGTTTTGGACTTCAAGAGGTTACAACCAGTAACCTTTGCCGTGATTGAAAAGCCGTTAGATGCAGAGTAATGGTTAGTTGATATGATCAATCTCTTGACTGCGGCTCGTATTCCTAAGGATGATCAAGTGGAGGTGATCAAGATCCAACTGACAGATCTGGCTCAGACATGGTGGATTGCTGAGGAAGAACGGTTGGAGAAACCAGTCACTTGGGAGAAGTTTACTGAGAGCTTTTATGAGAGGTTTTTCCTAAAGACTGCAAGGAGGGAGATGGAGCAGC
The DNA here is from genome assembly GCA_038442645.1 of Agave tequilana. Classification (NCBI taxonomy): domain Eukaryota; kingdom Viridiplantae; phylum Streptophyta; class Magnoliopsida; order Asparagales; family Asparagaceae; genus Agave; species Agave tequilana. The sequence goes on along the minus strand of JAVJIF010019868.1, from coordinate 74,672 downwards.
ATTTCATAAAATCTGTGACAAGGGAGCCGGCAGTAGATGAGTATGCCGCAAAGTTTCTGAGGTTGAGCCGGTTTTCTCCATATATGGTGGCAAATGAAGAAGACTAGGCTAACCGATTTCAGCAGGGCTTGAGGCTAAACATTCAGAAGTTCCTGGTCATATAGCAACTGGGGACTTACTCTCACATCCTTTGTGATGCTCGCGGCTTGGAGCAGGTAATGGAGATAGAGAACAAGAGTAGGTTACAGGCACGGCCACTGAAGCGACCTCTCGATCAGGTTACCAGGGGACCTCCAGCCGATCCAGTGTAGCCCCACCGAGTAGACGCCCAATCACTCTTCCCCTCCAATAATGATCTGCAACTTCTACCAGAGGACGAGACATCTATGAAGGAATTACAAGTGGGCTAATGGCCAATGTCTCGCTTGTGGATCCAGAGATCATCAGCTAGCAGACTGTCCGATCAAAGGACAAAGGAGCACCGTTCCCACGCTTCCAACACCTGGAGTAAAGAAGAACCCTGCACCTATAGGTATGTAAAGTCACCTAGAGGGGGGGTGAATAGGTGATGGCTAATCTAATGGTCACTTAATGCTAAATAATGCGGAAGTAAAAACTATTATGACCTAATAAAACTTCTTACACTAAACACCACGTATAACACAAGAGTGTAGCCGAATTTCCCGTGAAGGGCTCTGGACTAACTCCTCTAGATTCCCCTAGATAAGGGTTGAGGTGCCGCGTTGGCTCTCTTAGTTGAATACAAGTGTTAGCAAAACAAACCCAAGTAAGTATAACAATTAAGCACACAATATATCAAGCATGTAAAGATAAGAAAAGTAATAGCATGCAAGATATAAACAAGAGACAAAGAGAGAGAGAGAGTGAGCAATCACAAACACAAGGGATTTGTTTCGAGGTTCGAGCACCCTTGCTCTATATCCACGCCTTCGACACACGAAGGATTTTCGCTATAATCGATCCCACCGGATCACTCGATGCCGCAACACCTACAACTCTCGGACTCCCTAGTCCGTACACACCGCAAGCCCACCGGCTCGCCGAGGCCGCACCTCAAACAATGAGTTCGCACCCGAACCCGAAACACCGAGTCCCCACTAGGACCCGAAACAATGCGAACACACACGTCCGCCTCCTCAAAGAACAAAGATGAACTTTGGTGATCACAACTCTTGATCACCTAAAAACCTCTCACAACAAACTCCCTATAGGGTAGATATAGCAATGGATAGCTCAAGTGTATGTGTGAGAAAACAAGGAAAGAGATGGTGGAGGAAAAACTCAAAGAATCTCTTTAAAACACTCTTAATAAAACTCCCCTTTTGATTGGAAGTATTAGCTCTCAATTTAGTGGAGAAAACTCTTTTAATGGAGTGAGAAAAACTGGCTCAAAGTTCACTAGAAATCTTGTTGAAAAATAATGCCCAAACCCCCAAATTTATAGGGCTAGAAAAACTAGCCGTTGGAGGTCTGTCAGGCCTGTCGGTCGACCGTCCGGCCGACCGACCAATGGTCATATTTCAGACCGTTTGTGCTATCGGTCGACCGGTCGGTCGACCGAGCCAGGATACAGAGAGCAAGTTTCTCTGTCCGGTCGACCGCGCGGTCGACCGGGGCCTTTCCAGAGAGCAGAGCTCTCTGGACGGTCGACCAGGTCGGTCGGCCGGCCCTCCTGCCAGAACTGGCGTGCACGTCTGTGCACGTCGGTCGACCGGCTCGGTCGACCGGCTTAAGCCAGAACAGAAAACTTAAGGATTTAAAAACTAAGGTATTTTAACACAAATAAAATCCCATAAAATTACAGAAAATCTACAAAAATAGTTTTACCAATATACTTTGATAAACAAACATGCTTGCACAAAATCAAGGCATGTTACAAATGATTTGGACTATTTTTGTAACTTGGAAATATTGATTCAAAACTAACATAGTATTTCTAAAACTTGATTTTTCTAAAACTTGTTTTCCAAAACTTCACCAAATACAAAAACAAGATATTTAAACTACTTTAAAGCATAGTGTGTATGGATATGATCCACTACACAAACATGGTGAAATATCTATGTTTTTGACATTAAGCTCTAAACATGGTTTTGGATAAAAGATATGTAAACTTGAAAACCAAAATCCAAACATGTATTTTAATCTTTTGTAAAAACAAAACTATCAAGAGTGTGTGTGTATATGTTACTTGAGCAATCCACCAACTACTCTATCCTTTACATTTTAACTAAAACAAGATCTTACTAAAAACAAACCTAGACTCAAGTCTTCATCTTCTTGAAGTCTTCGCTTGAAGCCTTCTTGACTTGGTCCAAACACCGTGCTAGCTCCAAAACTTGACTTTAAATCCTTTGTTGAAGCTATGCACCTACTAAGATCTTGATCATGAATCTGTCACTAATTAAATACAAGATCATTAGTACTATAACTACATGAGTTGATCATCATCAAAACTAGAGTGATGGGCCTTCGGGCCAACAATCTCCCCCTTTTGATGATGACAAAACTCATGAAGTTATATATGCATGGATTAAAGTAAAGCTCCAAAGAAGCTCCCCTTAACTCATGCATAACACATAAACAAATAGATATGCAATAAATCTCATAAACATGTATGCAAATCTAGGAGATAAACATGCTAACTAGCATAAAACAAATCAAATTCTTTTTCTCCTATTTGCAAAACACCAAACATATATGCATAAACAATCCTTTTTCACAAAACATGCATATAAACCAAAATCTCTCCCTCTTTTTGTCAATCATCAACAAAGGGGTAAAAATACAATCAACAAATTTTTCTCCCCTTTTGTCATAAACAAAGAGATCAATAAGGGGTCAAATCAAACATATCAATAAAAGGTTATATGCGATATACATTCATGAAGAGGAAGACGGTTAAGTAACTTCCCTACACATATATATTACATGAAAGAGGGATGACAAGCCCTAATTCACAAAACGTATAATATGTAATGCATAAGAGGAGATGTGAAGCTCCCCCTACACACGTGTATCACATAAAGAAGAGTTGTCAAGCTCCTCAATATACAATACACTCAACATGAATCTATATGTAGAAGAGATGTTAAGCTCTCCTTGCATATAGGCAATACAAATCAAAAATTTTGAATTTTTCTTATAAAACAAAATTTTGAATTTTCTCAATAAAACAAATCTTGAGAATTTTTCTTAAAATTTTTATTTAAAATTTTATTTTTCTTATCATAAACAACTTTGTGCTTTAAACATGTAAAACAATTTTAACTTAAGCACAAATAACTCATATATATGTATGAAAAATGAGTATACCAAATGAAATTGATACATACATATATAAGAAAACAAAATATGAGTATATACAAAAATAGAGTCAAATTGATACCAATTGAAATGATTCAATGATACCAATTGAAACAATAATAGGATCATGTGTATATCTCATAAACATTGAAGAATAAATAACTAGTTAAATTAATTTTGAAAAACTAGTTAAAGATCCTTCAAAACATGGAATCAAAATATATATTTTCATGTATCATACCAAATACACAAGAGATGACACTCAAAATCGATTAAGCTCATAAAAGTGTTCATGAATCAAAGTCATGACAAAGCAAATGAAGTATGAGTGTACAAGAATCATGTATATAGCATTTTCATGAAAATAGTCATTAAGGCTCAAAATGATCAAAACAAATTATTCATTTTATTTCATCAAACAAAACATGAAAATTTTTTTTCATTAAAAACAATACACTTCTAGGTATATGTATGATTTATCTAAATCTAACAATATGCATACATATCCCAAATATAAAATGAGTCTATTAATAGTATTTGCATGAAGGCAAGAGACTCAAAAAGGATATACATGTATATTTATTAGATTTGAATAAAAATTACATATACATGAAGTAAAAACATGAAAATTGGCAAAACAAGTGTAAATGAGGAAATCATCAAAACTAGGCTATACATGTGCATATAGTGGGTACAAATGAGCATGAAGTGCAAACATATATGAATCAATTTGTTCTCACTATTTGTACATGTATAAATACAAGTTTTGATAAAAACTACATTTAAACTAGTATTTACCACATGAAACACAAAACAATTAAAACATGAGCATGCTATATGATATGATATCATGAAAATAAAAGCATGTACATAAATTAAGAGTTTAGAAATAGTTACCAACTAAGGAACTATACTCCAAATCTCCAAACATGGTGGCCTTTCCACCAAAACTCCTTGATAGCGGTGCATCAAATGTATGTCCTAGTCCATGCAACCACCACCAAGGCACCAAATCTCTCACGTCTTGTGAGAGCCCTCACCTACATCAAATACAAAAGGTGGGGATTTGGTACCCATTTTCTTTTGGGTCCTTGGGGGTTAGCTTTGTGTTGAGGAACTCAAACATTTTTCTTAATAGCAAAATTTAAACATTAATCCTATCATAACATAATTTTGCTAAATGGCCTTTGCGGCCACAATGTGTACACTTGTACACCTTAAGATGCTTATGTGTATGTGTATGATCGTGGCATGCAACATAAGCATATGCATGATGATGTGCATGAATGTGTGGAGTTTGTTTCTTTGAAAACATAGACTCCAATTTAGTGTGATTAAAAGCACAAGAGCTCAAAGTGGAGCTCAAACTATTAATTTTATTTTTCAAAAGTTTAATCTCACTATCATCAATGGTGGCATGTAGAGAAAGGTGAGATATAGAGTCATTTTTCTTATTCTTTTAGAAACCATAACTTTTCTTTTTCACAAATTTTTCTTTTCAAAGAGTTGATTTCTTGAAAAGCAATTTTTTTTGTTTTTCCACCAAGATAATTTCATTTTTCAAACTAGTGTTTCCTTCACAAAGATCATTCAATTTGGAAAACAAGGAAACATTTTCATTTTTCAAAAACTCATTCTCTTTTTCAATGCATGCAACCTTATTTTCTAATGAAACTTTTTCATTAAGCATGCAATCAAATTTCTTTTTCAAATTTTTATTTTCTTTCTTAATCATGTCATATTTCTCAAGCAATAGTTGACAAAAAGATGTGAGCTCATCATATGACATGTCTTCATCATCTAACTCGGATTCGGTGTTTACCTCAAGGGGGTTATCCCCTTGGACCATATAGCACTTGTTGGAGACGTCACTTCCAACATCCGAGTCACTCCCCGCATAGTATTGATCATTTTCGCCAAGGGAGAGGAGGGTGTTCCAAACTACAAAAGCCGATCAAGATTAGCAACCCTAGATAAATAAACATCATTTAGGGTAGATCTTAAAGCATGTAGGGCTTTTGAGTTAGCCTCAATATACTTGCTATTTTTAATAAATGAATCATTAGTGGTAGCAAGATAAACATGAATGCCTAGGGCCTTGAGGTACAAAGACATCTTAACCTTCCAAATTTGGATGTTAAAAATGTCAAAGGTGGGTGGTGACATGAAGTTCATGGTGTGTGTACAAATATAGTGATTAGCCTAAAAATGAGGATCTTTAACTCTAGGTTGTAAGACCCAAATTCAGAGCACTTGGCTCTGATACCAATTGTAAAGTCACCTAGAGGGGGGGTGAATAGGTGATGGCTAATCTAATGGTCACTCAATGCCAAATAATGCGGAAGTAAAAACTATTATGACCTAATAAAACTTCTTACACTAAACACCACGTATAACACAAGAGTGTAGCCGAATTCCCCGTGAAGGGCTCTGGACTAACTCCTCTAGATTCCCCTAGATAAGGGTTGAGGTGCCGCGTTGGCTCTCTTGGTTGAATACAAGTGTTAGCAAAACAAACCCAAGCAAGTATAACAATTAAGCACATAATATATCAAGCATGTAAAGATAAGACAAGTAATAGCATGCAAGATATAAACAAAAGACAAAGAGAGAGAGAGAGTGAGCAATCGCAAACACAGGGATTTGTTTCGAGGTTCGAGCACCCTTGCTCTACATCCCCGCCTTCGACACACGAAGGATTTCAGCTATAATCGATCCCACCGAATCACTCAGTGCCGCAACACCTACAACTCTCAGACTCCCTAGTCCGTACACACCGAAAGCCCACCGGCTCGCCGAGGCCGCCGCACCTCAAACAAAGAGTTCGCACCCGAACCCGAAACACCGAGTCCCCACTAGGACCCGAAACACTGCGAACACACACATCCGCCTCCTCAAAGAACAAAGATGAACTTTGGTGATCACAACTCTTGATCACCTAAAATCCTCTCACAACAAACTCCCTATAGGGTAGATATAGCAATGGATAGCTCAAGTGTATGTGTGAGAAAACAAGGAAAGAGATGGTGGAGGAAAAACTCAAAGAATCTCTTTAAAACACTCTTAATAAAACTCCCCTTTTGATTGAAAGTATTAGCTCTCAATTTAGTGGAGAAAACTCTTTTAATGGAGTGGGAAAAACTGGCTCAAAGTCTACTAGAAATCTTGTTGAAAAACAATGCCCAAACCCCCAAATTTATAGGGCTAGAAAAACTAGCCGTTGGAGGTCTGTCAGGCCTGTCGGTCGACCGTCCGGCCGACCGGCCAACAGTCATATTTCAGACCGTTTGTGCCATCGGTCGACCGGTCGGTCGACCGAGCCAGGATACAGAGAGCAAGTCTCTCTGTCCGGTCGACCGCGCGGTCGACCGGGGCCTTTCCAGAAAGCAGAGCTCTCCGGACGGTCGACCGGGTCGGTCGGCCGGCCCTCTTGCCAGAACTGGCGTGCACGTCTGTGCACGTCGGTCGACCGGCTCGGTCGACCGGCTTAAGCCAGAACAGAAAACTTAAGGATTTAAAAACTAAGGTATTTTAACACAAATAAAATCCCATAAAATTACAAAAAATCTACAAAAATAGTTTTACCAAATACTTTGATAAACAAACATGCTTGCACAAAATCAAGGCATGTTACAAATGATTTGGACTATTTTGTAACTTGAAAATATTGATTCAAAACTAACATAGTATTTTCCAAAACTTGATTTTTCTAAAACTTGTTTTCCAAAACTTCACCAAATACAAAAACAAGATATTTAAACTACTTTTAAAGCATAGTGTGTATGGATATGATCCACTATACAAACATGGTGAAATATCTATATTTTGACATTAAGCTCTAAACATGGTTTGGATAAAAGATATGTAAACTTGAAAACCAAAATCCAAACATGTATTTTAATCTTTTGTAAAAACAAAACTATCAAGAGTGTGTGTGTGTATATGTTACTTGAGCAAGCCACCAACTACTCTATCCTTTACATTTTAACTAAAATAAAATCTTACTAAAAACAAACCTAGACTCAAGTCTTTATCTTCTTGAAGTCTTCACTTGAAGCCTTCTTGACTTGGTCCAAACACCGTGCTAGCTCCAAAACTTGACTTTAAATCCTTTGTTGAAGCTATGCACCTACTAAGATCTTGATCATGAATCTGTCACTAATTAAACCCAAGATCATTAGTACTATAACTACATGAGTTGATCATCATCAAAACTAGAGTGATGGGCCTTCGGGCCAACAAGGTAGAGGTACTTCACTTCTCTCGTAGCGACAGTTGTTCGAACAGGCTCAGAGGAAGATCAGAGCAGGACGTGGAGAGGCCATGCTTTTAATTTGACTGCAGAACAAGTGGAAGCATCAAAGGAGGTGGTAACAGGTGCTATTCTAGTTCAATCTTTTCCAGTTATATCGCTATTTGATTCTAGAGCTTCGTATTGCTACATATCCACTAGATTTGTCAAGGTGCATTCTATACACTATGATGACCTAGACACAGAGTGGGAGATTAATACTGAGAATGAGATTATAACCACTAATAGGTTATGTAAATCATGCCCTGTAGAGGTCTTTGGGAGAAAGTTAAGCGCAAACATGTTTGTGATGGACACTAGTGGATATGACGTGATCCTAAGCATGATATGGCTTAACAAATATCACGCGATAATTGATTGCCGAAACAAGAGTGTGATATTTAGAATTTCCTAGATTTACAGTTTAATGGGGAATCGAAGGTGTCCAGGCAGCGACAACAAAGAAAATTATGCCACTATCGAAGCTCAGGAGGAGCCAATACCAATAGTGAAAGAATTGCTCGATGTGTTCCTAGAAGATCTATCAGGTCTTCCGCCAGATCAAGACGTGGAGTTTGCCATAGATGTCATTCCGAGTACGACCTCAATCTCTAAGGCACCATAGCAGATGGCACCTGTGGAGCTAGCAGAATTGAAGAAGCCGCTGTAGGAGTACTTGGAAAAGAGATTCATTAGACCCAGTGTTTCACCGTGGGAATCTCCAGTGTTGTTAGTCAAGAAGAAGGATCGTAATAGGAGGATGTGCATCGATTATCGAGAATTGAACAAGGTCACCATCAAGAACAAATATCCTTTGCTCAGGATAGATGACCTGTTCGATTAACTTAGTGGAGCTAAGGTATTCTCGAAGTTAGATCTCCGGTCTGGATATCATCAGCTGAAGGTGAAGAAGGAGAACATTCTGAAGACGACATTTAGGACTCATTACGGTCATTACGAGTTTCTAGTGATACCATTTGGAGTGACCAATACTCTAGCAATTTTCATGGACTTGATGAATAGGGTCTTCTCTCCATTCTTAGATAAATTTGTGGTCATATTCATTGATGATATTCTGATTTATTTTAAGAATGAAGATGAGCATGCAGAATACTTGAGGATTGTGTTGCAGACCCTTTGGTAGGAGAAGCTCAATGCCGAGCTGAGAAAATTTGAGTTCTAGCTGAAGAACGTAGCATTTATGGGACTTATTATTTCAGTAGAAGGCATCTTAGTGGATCCCAGTAAGGTTCAGTCGGTGTAAGATTGGCCCATTCCAAAGTTAGCAACCGAAATTAGGAGTTTTCTTAGGCTAGTTGGATATTACCGGAGGTTCATGAAGGACTTTTCAAAAATTGCCGAGCCTCTGACCAAGCTTACTCAAAAAGGGGAAAAGTATGTATGGACAACAGAGTGTGCCGCTGCTTTTGAAGAGTTGAAAAACAAATTGATTTTGGCTCCAATCTTAAAGATGCCTGACGGGACTGGAGGTATGGTTATATATAACGACGCATCGGGACGAGGACTGAGGATGGATATGTAGATCGATGGAGATGGAAAATTCTGTTTTGGTGATAGAATTTGTGTACCGAAAGGAGATGTCCGATAAGAAGTTTTATTTGAAACCCATAATTTAGCGTATTCCATACATCCACGATGGATGAAAATGCACCAAGACCTGAAGCAGCGATTCTGGTGGCATGAAATAAAGAGAGATTTCTCGTTATGTAGCAAAGTGCCTGGTGTGTCAACAAGTGAAGGCAGAACATCAACGGACGGCTGGACTCCTTAAACTTTTACCGATTCTAGAGTGGAAGTGGGAGCACATCACTATGAATTTTGTCACTGCACTGCCCCACAGTCCAAAAGGGAACAAAGCAATATGGCTTATAGTCGGCTGTCTCACGAATTCAGCTCACTTCATCCCATTCAGACTGGGACAATCAACGGAGTTATTAGCAGAGAAGTATTTGTAGAAGGTGGTTTGATTACATGGTATGCCAGTCAGCATCGTGTCTGATAGAAATACCAGATTTCTATCCATTTTTGGAGAAGTCTTCAGGTGAGCCTGGAGACATGACTGAAGTTTAGTACCACATATCATCCGCAGACTGATGGGCAATCAGAGCAGACGATCTAGATTCTTGAGGACATGTTGAGAGCTTGCATGCTAGACTTCAAGTGGTAATGAGAAGATCATTTGCATTTATCAGAGTTTGCCTATAACAACAGCTACTAGTCCAGTATTAAGGTGGCACCATTTGAAGCATTGTATGGTAGAAAATACAGGTCTCCTTTGTGCTGGGACGACATTGATGAAAGGAGGTTGTTGGGACCGGAGGTGATCCAGCAGACAATGAGAAGGTTAAAATCATCCGGAAGCATCTCAAAGCAGCTCAAGATAGACAGAAGCGATAGGCAAACTTGAATAGAAGACCACTAGAGTTTAAAGTTGGAGATTTTGTATTCTTGAAGATATCTTCAACAAAGAGAGTAATCAGATTTGGTAGCCGAGGGAAGCTGAGTCAAAGGTTCATTGGTCCTTTTGAGATTCTAGAGCGAGTAGGAGAAGTGGCATCTGTCTAGTATTACCCCAACTTTTGGACGGTGTTCATGAGGTCTTTCATGTATCTCAGTTGAGAAAGTATGTCTGAGATTACAATCATGTTTGGACCATTCCGAGTTAGAGCTCAGGCCGGATATGACCTATACTGAGAGACCTATGGCTATTCTGGATAGGACCACCAAAGTCTTGAAGAATCAGACCATTCCACTGGTTCTAGTGTCTTGGGGTAGGTGTTCTCTGGGAGAAGCGACATGAGAGTGAGAGGACGCCATCCGCGACCATTATCCTCATCTTTTTCCTTGATAGGTATTTTTCTACTTCCTAAATTTAATTTCGAGGACGAAATTTTTTTTGTTAGGTGGGTATGATGTAATATCCATGTTCACTAATACCATAATAAATACTATGTAATAATTTTATATTATAATAATTAAAGTGGTTAACAATTGTTTAATAAAGAAAGTATTAAAAAAATGAATTGAAATGAAATAATTGGGATTAGACCCAAACCCATGTAAGATGGCTTATCACTAAAAAAATAAAATGAAAATAAAAGTGCTATATTTTTTTAAGACCAAGTTTTGAAGCCAAGCACCCAAGTCCAAGAGCCCAATGACTTTACCAGAAGCCGCATTTTTTGTGGTGTTTACTCTCACACTTTTATATTTAACCCCACTACAGTAACTTCAATTCCCCCACTTTCTCCCACTCTCTCTAACTTCTCCTCTATCTTCTCTCCCACTTGCTCCCACTCTCTACAACCCCTAACCTTAAGGCACAAATTTCAGATTGACATTATAGGTTTGGGGATGTGTGTGTGTGTATTATTCATCTCTTTACAAAACTCTTGAACAAGAAAAAAAATACTCTATTCTCTACACCTTTTCTTCTCATATCACCTCCTCAAACCCAACTAGTAGAAGATTAGAGCTTTACTGGACGTGGAGGAGACTTACTCAGACTGAAGGAAAGCGTTTTTGGTAAGTAAATTTCAAACTATGAGATTTTATTTTCATTTAGACATTTCATCGAATACCGGCGAATATTTTGTTCTTTCACAAATTTCAGCATGATAAACAAGTTCTAAAATCACAAAAAGAATTTGGTAGGATACCCTAGATATGTTATCTAATTATCACTATTTTTGATGAATTTTTACATTTTTATTTAGAAGGAAAAAAAAGAAAACACATCAATACATAGAGCACTGCTCTCGGCCAGACAGGCCACTGGCCTGGCTGGCCAGGCTAGCCAGACTTGGCCTGGTCAGACCAGGACAGTGTCTGGCCTGTTTAACAGACCCAGGTTCGGGTTTGCTTTACAGACCCGACCCGGCCTATAATAAAAAAAAAGAAAAGAAAAAGGAAAATAAAATAAATAAAATAAAATAAAATAAAATACATGAAATAATATTGTAGCATATTATTGTAGCAATAATACTATAGCAGACCCAAACCCAGACTCAAATTTAGACCCAATACTATTGCAGACTCGTTACTGTAGCTAAGAGACCCGTTATGAATTTTTAATTGATTTTATGCTTAATTAAATTCAGAAAAATCCAAAAAAATCAAAAAAATTCTAGAAAAATTCTTGTAAAATTGAAATGCGAGTTAATAAAATTATTTTTGTAATCATATCAGTTAGAATAGCTCAAAATTAAATATTTCTTATAATTATTATTTAAATTAAATGTAGATTATCGAGTTAATTTAAAAATTTTATATTCGTATCTGTGACGATCTCAGGTGAGTGTTTTTAACTAATTCTGTATGAGTATATTTTATCACTACAAAATTTTATAATTTATGCATTTATTTATTTAAAATGTAATTGTTTAATTGTTAATTTAAAATTTCAAGCACCTAAAATAGTTTAAAAAATTGTAATGTTCATGAAATAATTTTAGTGATATATTATTGCTCTGTAATATTTATTTATTTATTTCCTACAAGTAACCATTTTATATGTTGTAGATGAATAGCTATAAATTTTGAAAATAATATTGTGGAATTATTAAATGGTTTGTTTTTTAGAGAAATGGATTAAAAATAATTATTAATAAAAAAATCCAGAAAATTATATAAATCATCTTGAATATTATATTGGATTAACTTATGATATTTGAATGGTTATGCATGTATATTTTTTGAAATAAAAGAATTTGTGTTACCGAATTCATTGAAAATACTGTTGCCATGTATACTTTGATATACACACTGATATTGATTGAGTCCAGTTATTTACGTAACACTGATATTTAAATACTTTCACTGGGTGTGAAAATTTATAGAGGAGACAATATCAGTATTTTGGGTGGATCTAGGATAAAAGTTGCGCAACCGAAATAAGGGTTCTACTGTAGAGTTCTCGGGAATGACTAGCATCCATTTGATATTACCACTGTTATTATTACTATTACTGGTACCTAGCGATATGGGCCTGATTCACCACCAGAAGACTGGGGTCGTGGTCCCAGGTATGTATAGGACCCACCTAAAGCACAGAACCCATCTCTATCTATCAATTTTAAATAGCAACATTCAATAGTATACTTATGATGATAAATTATAGTATATAAAATATAGTAGGCATGTAAATGTTATACTGTTAACATACGTCACACTTATGCATATTTATCTTATATCTTCTGATGTAATGCATACAATGATATTAGTGATGTTTTTGAGTTCTATATATGTACCTGTTATTGCATCTTTTCTTTCTTTTTTTTCACTCATTAGGTCACTTATTGACGATCCTGAGTTTGCTTGCTCAGATCCAGGCTCAGAAGCACCTTAGGACTGGATGGCAGAACTTCAGGGCTAGTGTTACATCCACTCTTAATTGTGAGGATCTTATATTTTATGTACTTTATTTTTCTTAATGTAATAATGCAGACTTTTGTGACATTTTGTACTTGTGTAGTAAAGCTGGAATATATTATAACTTTAGTGTATTGAATTTTCTTGTATTGAGGCTTATCGTATTAATAATAATATGTCGCCAGCTCTCATCATGTACCCGTAATTGTGTATTTTGGTTAGCGGGGCGTGACATAGTTTTTTTGATATCAGAGCCAGGTTATTATTATTTTATCCTAGGGTATAGCCAGGCTCTTATTGACAATACAAAAATTTAATATTCCAGCTGTAAGTATAAGATGTTTATTTATTGATGCAATTCTTAAGATATTACTTTTATTTTTAGAGTAATGCCTAGACGTCCTTCTTCCTCATGTGTTGGTCTTCGTGATGAGGCCACTAATCTGATGGGCGTGCTTTGTAACATGATGGAGTCATAGCAACAACAGATGGCACTCATGAAAGATGGTCTGATAGCGATATAGCAGATAACCACAGTGGCTATAGAGAGGGCGGCTCCACCTCGGGAGCCAAAGCTTGGGAATATTTCAGACTTCAGGAGGTTACAACCAGCAACCTTTGTCAAGACTGAAAAGCCGTTGGATGCAGAGTAATGATTAGTTGATATGATCAATCTCTTAAATGCGGCTTATGTTCCTAAGGATGATCAAGTGGAGATGATCTAGATCCAACTGACAGATGTGGCTCGGACATAGTGGATTGCTGAGGAAGAATGGTTGGAGAAACCGGTCGCTTGGGAGAAGTTCACAGAGAGCTTTTATAAGCGATTTTTCTCAAAGACTGCAAGGAGGGAGATGGAGCAACAATTCATAAATCTGCAATAAAGGAGCCGTATAGTAGACGAGTATGTCGTAAAATTTCTGAGGTTGAGCCAGTTTGCTCCATATATGGTGGCAGATGAAGAAGATCAGGCTAACCAATTTCAGCAGGGCTTGATGCTGGATATTCAGAAGTTCCAGATCACACAACAACTGGGGACTTATACTCAAGTCCTTAGTGCTGCTGGCGGCTTGAAGTAGGTAACGGAGAAAGACAACAAGAGTAGGTTACAGGCAAGGCCATTGAAGCGACCACTCAATCAGGTTACCAGGGGACCTCCAACCAGATCCAGTGTAGCCCCACCGAGTAGACGACCGATCACTCTTCCCGCACCAATAATGATCTGCGACTTCTGCTAGAGGACGTGACATCTACGGAGAAATTGCAGGTGGGCTAATGGCCAATGCCTCGCTTGTGGATCCAAAGATCATCAGCTAGCAAATTGTCCGTTCAAAGGACAAAAGAGCACCATTCTTACCCTTCCAGCACCTGGAGTAAAGAAGAACCATGCACCTGACGGTAGAGGTATTCTGCTTCCCCGCAGCAACAGTTATTCGAACAGGCCCAAAGGAGGACCGGAGCAGGACATGGGAGAGGCCATGCTTTTAATTTGACTGCAGAACAGGCGGAGGCATCAGAGGAGGTGGTAGCATGTATTATTCTAGTTCAATATTTTTCAGTTATATCACTATTTGATTTTGGAGCTCCGCATTGCTACATATCCACTAGATTTGTCAAGATGCATTCTATATACTATGATGACATAGACACTGAGTGAGAGATTAGTACTGAGAATGGGATTATAACCACTAATAGAGTATGTAAATCATGCCCTGTAGAGGTCTGTGAGAGAAAGTTAAGGGCAGACATGTTTATGATAGACACTAGTGGTTAAGACGTGAACCTAGGCATGACATGGCTTAGCAAATATCATGCGATAATTGATTATTGAAATAAGAGTAATATTCAAAATCCGCACCAACTAGAGTTACAGTTCAATGGGGAATCAAAGGTGTCCAGGCAGCAGCAAGAAGGGAATTATGCCACTATTGAAGCTCAGGAGGAGCCGATATCAATAGTGGAAGAATTCCTCAATGTGTTCCTGATCGTAAAAATCAAAGAGTTAAGAATTTACCGTGTAGCTTGTGGCTAACGGGTCGTGTCCACGAGGAGAAATGCGATGAAAGCTTTTCGGTATTTTGTTTAGTAACAAAGAATTGTGCTCATTTTTTAATTGAAAAGAGAATGGAAAGATGGAGATGATTAAAAGAGAAATTGTGACTTTAGAGAAGGCTTTGGAAAAAGGTGATTTAAAAAGATTTGAAAAGTGATTGGTTGTTTTTAATAAAGAAGAAAATCTGGGCTCACTATCTCACTACTCAACCGTTTATTCTTCTATTAAAATCCTTAGTGCCTTAACTTGATCATAGGCAAAACTTAAGGTTGACTTTAGAAAGTTTGAAGTAAAGCATATAAGATGGTTGGAAAAGTAAACTCTTTTCTTTAAGAAACCGTTTTGAATTGAATGTTAAATCATCAAGCGCGAAGAAGCAAGTATGGAATAAAAATAGTTCAAGAAACGTTCTTAAAAGAATTAGGAGTTTAAAAATCCAAACCCATCCTCATGTGCTAATTGAAATTGAGAATTAAAAAGAAAAAGATTAAAGTTAGGATTCTCAGTCTCAATGCTATCCGCTGCAGCAAGGGCCAAAGCGGGTCGATCCACAAGGAAGGATGCGATGCAAGCTTTTCGGATGATTTCTCTGTATGCTTCAAATAAGACAAAGGAGAGATTAGATTTGAAATATATATGATTAAAAGATGCGGTTTTACTGATCTTCTACCACAACCCATAGTGCAAGTTAAGGATATTGAACAACATTTTGAAATACATGAAATCTATCCTAGGTTTATTAGAGAAAATGCAAGTAAGAGAAAAAGATTTTAGAATCTTACTAGTTTGCACTTCTAAAAATCCAACACGTTTTCATCCTAACATCTAAGTACGGCGTAAGAGAAGTTTTACCTTGAAGTTACGTTGTCAAAGTTCTTAAGTATGAAGTGTGAAGAATTATTTAAAGGTGTAACCTAAATTAGAAAGCTAGTCATCAATTTAATCTTCAAGCACTTTACCTTGAACCTAGGATTTCTAAAAAGTGTTATCAATCCGATCAATTCTTAACTGCTCTAGGGTTGTTTAAGAATTCAGCAAACCACAATAAGGAATTAGTTCATCATTTTTTTTATCTTTGCAATTTTTTTTTTTTTATGTTTGTTTAATGAGGAGGATTGCAAAAAGAAAGAAAAACAAAACAAGAGACCACAGAGCAAAAACCAAAATAGAGAGATCACAGAATAAAGATAAAATTAAATGAAAAGAATTAAATGGCAAAAGAGGTAACCTTTATTCGAAAATATCCTCCAAATACAAGCTCCTTCTTATCCACAAAGTGCATAAAAAGAAATTACAATTTGCAGAAATTTAAAGAGAAAGCTAAAGAAAATCCTAATCTCCTCATCTCTGGATAGCCCTCTCTGTTGCGTCTGCAGGGGTATTTATAGGCTCAGAAGGAAGTAGAGTCCCAGTGAAACACTGCCAAGAAATCTGGTACGCAGCCCCATCCATATTGCCGCGGAAACGCGGCACTGGCCGCGTTTCCGCGGCCATAATCTTGAAATCACCTAGAGGGGGGGTGAATAGGTGATGGCTATATGAATTATGACAATAATGCGGAATTTAAAATTTAACACACAAATAGCACAAATATAGACTTGCAATAAATATAACAATAAATGTGCAAGAATTAAAAGGAGTAGAGTTGAGAGAAAATATGAGCAAACGCAAACGCAAGGATGTGTTTCCGAGGTTCGAGCCACGCTCTACGTCCCCGCCTTCACACTTGAAGGATTTGCACTACGATCGTTGATCCCACCGGATCGCCAATACAAGGACACACTTGTCCCTACACTTGTGATGCCGCAACACCACCCGAAGCTCACTAGCTCCCTTGAGGCCGATGCCTCTACAACTTCACTCAATAAGAAAGGTGATCACACTTGATCAAAATAGCTCACTTGCACAATCCTAGAGCCAATGATATAGATGTAGATTGTGGTGTGCAAAAACTAGAGAGAAGGTAGAGGAATAGGCTACAAGTTGGGTGTTGGGAATTAAGGCTTTGAGAAATCTTTTGTAAAAGAAAGGAATTGAAATTCTTTGTAAAACTCTTGTAAAATCTTTGGAATTTCTTTTGCAAAAAAAAGTTGTTTTATCAATATGAGGTGACCCTCTATTTATAGGGGTCAAAAACAGCCTCACAAAAACGTTGGTGTCAAATCCCAAAAAGAAATCAGCCTGAAAAAATAGCTGTTGGATCTGTCAGAACTTTTGACAGAGTCCGGTCGACCGGGTCGGTCGACTGCTAACGGTCAAAAATCTGACCGTTGGGGCAGGCGGTCGACCGGGTCGGTCGACCGAAAAATCCTGTGAACGTAATTTCTCCTCGGTCGACCGGACCGGTCGATGATATAGACATGCACTGTTTGTGCACATCGGTCGACCGGGTCGGTCGACCGGTTACTGTGAGTTCTGAAATATCAGAACTTCCAGAACCAGAATTTTTGGGGTTTTGGGTTTTTGGTCTTGGGTTAAATTTTTGGAACTTGTAAAAACATAGAGTATGAGCATATGTCATACTTCTATCATGTTAAAATAGTTTGATAAAAATCCTTTTGATAAAAACTTGTTTTTCCATAAAATTGTTTTTCCAAAACTATTGTCTTTCTAAAAGGTTTATTTCCAAACATGTTCACTTTAAAAACTAAGTTAGAAATGGAAATTGAAAATCTTTTTTGAAGCCATGAACCTAACTAAAAGGTGTGTGTGTGATAATCCCATAGCTCTACTTCTAATATCTAGCTTTGACAAAATATCTAAAATAAAAAAAAATAAAAATACAAATCTTGTTTTCTTTGTCTTCTTGATCTTGTCTTGATCTTCACATCATCATCTTGATCCCGAAGCATCCTAGTTGTGCATAGCTTGGGAATCTTCATTTTTGCGGCGTCCAAACTTGTGAGTCTTTTAGCGGAGCCGTCAAAATCTGTTCTTGAACCTGAAATCCTTTTAAACAAAAATATTAAATACATAACTAAATATGTTTTGTTATCATCAAAATAACTAGGATAATGGCCTTTGGGCCAACAATCTCCCCCTTTTTGATGATGGCAAAACATATGTAGTTATCACAAAATATTTTGGGTAGAGACTTCAAATGAAGCTCCCCCTCAACACATGCATATATAGGAAACATATGTAAATGGTAAACACCATATTTCCATGCCAACAAATGATACCAAATACTCATGTCATAGAATAGATGAAAGAAATGAGTTCATACATGACATAAATAAGAGATACACAAAAAAACAAAAGATACGCATAAAGTAAACAACCATGTCCAATACATGTCCAAAGCAAAAGTAAATACTACATGTCCAAATACAAATACTACATGTCCATCACAAAATATCCAAACACAAATACTACAAGATAAAATATCTCTCTCAAGATAGCTCTCCCCAAATAACTCTCCCCCTTTTTGACATCATCAAAAGGGGAGGTCACTCAGCAGCATCATCATCATCTCCAGCATCCTCGTCCTCCTCGTCGCCTGCATGCTCAGATGAGCCCTCAGCCATCTTCTTGTCTCCACCATCTTCTTCCTCTGAGGAAGAAGCAACCTCCTCTGGATCCATGCCATCGACTCTGGTGCGCGGTGGTGGAACAGACGAACGAGCTCTGGGAGGAAATGAAGGACCGGTGGCTGGGAGTCGACAAGCAATCGGAGTCCGGTCAGGAACGAGCATGTCAAATTTTGTAAAAAGAGCCTGAAACTGAACGTCCACGAATCTCATGGACTCAGCAAAATAAGACATGTTGTTCTGGATCTCCGCCCGAAAAGCAGCATCCTGAATGGCACGAGCATCCAACTCTGCACGAATAGCTGCGTCGCGCTTCTCGACCCAGGCCTGATACGCCTCGATCTGAGAGCGGACCTCCGAAGAGAGAAGGGCCTGAAACTCAGGAGGAAAAACAGGGGCTGAAGAGGAAGAGGATCCAGGTGCAGAAGATGAGCCAGGACCAACAGGAGGAATAGATGGTTGCACAGGAGCGTGTCTACGCAGCTGCGCTTCCATCATCTTCAGGACAACTCCGTTGATGTTGGTCAAAGGATTGGAGGGACTTTCGGCAGAAAGATCAAAATCAAGAGCCCTAAGAAGATGGGTAATAAGCATGCCGTAGGGCAAGCTCCTACCCGCAGTACGGATCTGATCAGAAGCCATGTGAGAGGCTATGACTCTAGGAAAGTTTACCTTAATGCCTCGAAGAAGGCAATAGATAATCAAAGGTACGCAACCCCTAGCGTGGCTATACTCACCATGCTTGGGGACAATGTTGAAGAAAATAATCTTAGCAAGGACCTGAGCAGTGAGAGTGTACCTACTCACAACCTCATTCCTTACTAGACCGGGTTGTCATCCCCGTGGATCAAGGTAGAGGCGGTGAGCGCAGACTCACCGTCCGGGAATTCAAAGTCATGCAAATCATGGGTGTACACATCTGCTCCGCCAGTGGAGAGATGCAGAATCCTAGCAAATCGACCGATAGAAAGGTCGATGTCTCTACCTAAAACCCTAGATGTGATACGATTCCCATCGAATTCAAAATTGGCATAAAAGTAAGGAACAAGGGAGGTGTAAACTTGTTCCTTGATGGTAAAAAAATCCACTAAATTGTTGGACTGCAGGATGTGTGGAATATTCAAATGTTCGAAGTCTTGGATGACAACGAATCTCCCCGAGTTAATGTTCCTCGTGGAGAGATGGGAATACCGATCAGCAGCAAGATCGTTATAAAGGGGCGAATGGGTCTAGGAGCATGGGAGGAAGGTTGTGCAACTTCCTTCCCTTCTCAGATCTGGAACGTTTAGGTGGCATATGATGAAAAATGAAATTTTTAGGTATAAACAAAGTTAGGGCTTGATCTAGATGCTTAGAAACCTAGAATTGATGACAATAGATAGTTGATTTCAAAGCAAGATATGAAAAACTGAATCAAAAATCGAATTTTTACCTTAACTGTGAAGAACTCAAACCCTAAGCAAAGAAATCCGAATTTCTTCAAATCCTGTGGTTGGATGATCCTGAAATTGAAGATCTGGAAGTAGAAGAAGGAGTTTGAGGAGGGTTTTAAATTGATTTGAGATCAGTTAAGTGATTGGAGAGAAAGAAAAATTTTTGGAAAAGAGATGGAGTGGGTTCGTCGGCTGAGTGAGAGAGAGAGAGAGAAAAAATGAAGAGAAAAAGACAGATATAGGGCTAAAATCGACGATCGGTCGACCGGTCCGGTCGACCGAAACAACCGAGAGCTCTGTAAATATAGAGCGGTCGACCGGCACGGTCGACCGATTTATCCCGAGAGCTCTGCAGGTCTGCAGCGGTCGACCGGGATTATGATCGGTCGACCGGTAACAGAAAAAATAAAAAATTTCTTCTCGGCAGAGTCGGTCGACCGGGGCTTTATAGGTCGGTCGACCGGCTTTGCCTGAAATCTGTTAACAGCATCTGGCCCAAAAAAAATTTTAAAGTAATTTGTAGTCAAAATAGGTATGATATATTAAACATATAGGAATACACCAACAGGTTTTAAATCTTCATTAAGTTGTTACAACATCAAAATTCATGCAATCCCTTTTAAATTTTAATTTTCATATTTAAACAAAGATTTTAAAGATGTTGAAGCCGAATACCCAGTGACGGGTTCTGAACTTCATCCTCTTGATTCCTCTTGAATGAGTTGAGGTGCGCAATTGCCATCTTTAAGGTGTTTGTTTAAATAGGAAATTTTACAAATGTTTATTTTTTATGAAAATAATGTATATGTATACAAGTATATAATCACAAATTATAAACTATACATGTGGACATACAATAAACAAGGCATGAAACAAGAGATATAGAAGTTAACACAAGGCACATATACAACATGATAGAAAAGTAGTTCTTATACAAGCATATATCAATAGAGTACAAAAGCAAACTATCAATTCTATACATATGTATACATGACAAAAAAAAAACTTTTTAAATGGAGATGTTACCAATTGAAGGGCAATCTCAAAAATAGGTGCCTCCACGATAGCGATGCATGCACGATTTGTTCTTTAAGCTCCGATGCATCAACCACCCGGGCACCACCTCCTCCTAAGTCTGGAGGGGGTAGATCCACCTATACCTGTATCATTTAAATTCGGTGGCTCTTTTGGTACCCAAATCTTAGTGGGTCCTTTGGGTTAGATCCGGGGCGAACCAAACAATTTATTCTTTACATTATTCTTAGCATAGCAAAATTTTTCTAAATGGCCTTTGCGGCCACAATACGTGCAAATAAAAATTCTACCACTATTGTACATAAAAGCATGGTTATGTGTGTGTGCATGTTTATGTGTAGCATGTTTATGATGAACATGTTTCCCTTGGGCTACTCCCTTAGGAAATTTAGAAGCAAGCTTGTTAAAATCAAATGCACATTTCTTTAAAGTGTTATCTAAAGAATCAACACGTTTTTTGAATTTCAACAAAAATATTTTTATTACTAGAAATCATGGGGGTTTTTCCTTTATTAGCTACCTTATACTTATCAAAATCATTTTTCAATTTTTCAAAAGAACTAGATAACTCATTTTTCTCTAAAAAATTTCAAGTTTGTTTTTCAAAACATCATTTTCCTTTTTCAATTTCTTATTATGAGATTGTGAAATCTCATACCTATGTTGCAATTCTTCAAAAAATTGAGCAAGTTCATCCATTGTGAGATCATCATCATCAATGGAAGTTTCTAGGCATACCTTAGATGAATCCTCACCTTGCGCCATAAAACACATGTTAGCGGCGTCGTGCTCCTCTTCGGATTCCGACTCCGAGTCATCCCATGTAGCGGCCAAGGCTTTCTTCTTCTTCCCGTGCTTTGAGGTGGTTGCTTGGAGAGCGGGGCAATCGGCAATTAGGTGACCGATCTTCTTGCAATGGAAGCAAGGACCGGGTCTTCTCTTTTCTTCTCGTACCTTCCTTGAGGTTTCCCTCTTCGGAAGTTACTTTGCCGTCCCTTCTTGTAAAACATCTTGCCCACCTTACGGATGAGCATGGCGAAATCCTCATCGCAATCTTCGGATGAGTCGTCTTCCTCAATGGTAGTAGGAGTGGCTTTGAAGGCAATCGTCTTCTTCTTTGGTGCCTTCCTCTCTTCTCTAACTTTCATCTCCATCTCATGCGTCTTGAGATTTCCGATGAAGCCGGAGAAGTCCATCTCCTCTTTGTCGTTGAGCTCCTTGAGTGTGGTCGCCTTGACTTCCAAGCTTTGGGAGAGCTCTAATCACCTTCCTTATCTTTTGATCATTATCAATCTTGTCGCCTAAGAAGAAAGAGCATTAGTTATTTTTGTAAAACGGGTGAGCATATCATCAATGCTCTCATTTTCAAACATGTAAAAGTTCTCATATTGAGAACGTAGCAAGTCAACTTTGGCTCTCTTGACTTGAGACGTTCCCTCATGAGTCACAATGAGTATGTTCCAAACCTCAAATGCGGATTTACAATTAATTATGCGTGCAAGGTCATCCTCATTCAATGCTTGGGTTAATGCATATTGTGCCCTAGCATTAGCCTCATAGTCTTTGGAAGTATCCTCGGACCATGTGCTCTCATCACTAGTGGGTTCAATGAAATCTTTGGTTATAGCCCTAGCTACCCTAACACCTAAGGATTTCAAAAATAAGTTCATCTTGACTTTCCAAATGGGAAAGTTCAAGCCATCAAATTTGGGTGGGGATTTAATGCTAGAAAAGTCCATGGATGCCATGAATGCACAAGCAAATGTAAATGCAACACAAATGTATATAGCCAAATATGGATCTCCCTAAGGTGGTTAGACCTAAGTTGTAGGTTAGGCTCTGATACCAATTGAAATCACCTAGAGGGGGGGTGAATAGGTGATGGCTATATGAATTATGGCAATAATGCGGAATTTAAAATTTAACACACAAATAGCACAAATATAGACTTGCAATAAATATAACAATAAATGTGCAAGAATTAAAAGGAGTAGAGTTGAGAGAAAATATGAGCAAACGCAAACGCAAGGATGTGTTTCCGAGGTTCGAGCCACGCTCTACGTCCCCGCCTTCACACTTGAAGGATTTGCACTACTATCGTTGATCCCACCGGATCGCCAATACAAGGACACACTTGTCCCTACACTTGTGATGCCGCAACACCACCCGAAGCTCACTAGCTCTCTTGAGGCCGATGCCTCTACAACTTCACTCAATAAGAAAGGTGATCACACTTGATCAAAATAGCTCACTTGCACAATCCTAGAGCCAATGATATAGATGTAGATTGTGGTGTGCAAAAACTAGAGAGAAGGTAGAGGAATAGGCTACAAGTTGGGTGTTGGGAATTAAGGCTTTGAGAAATCTTTTGTAAAAGAAAGGAATTGAAATTCTTTGTAAAGCTCTTGTAAAATCTTTTGGAATTTCTTTTGTAAAAAAAAGTTGTTTTATCAATATGAGGTGACCCTCTATTTATAGGGGTCAAAAACAGCCTCACAAAAACGTTGGTGTCAAATCCCAAAAAGAAATCAGCCTGAAAAAATAGCTGTTGGATCTGTCAGAACTTTTGACAGAGTCGGTCGACCGGGTCGGTCGACCGCCAACGGTCAAAAATCCGACCGTTGGGGCAGGCGGTCGACCGGGTCGGTCGACAAAAATCCTGTGAACGTAATTTTGCCTCGGTCGACCGGACCGGTCGACTGATATAGACATGCACAGTTTGTGCACATCGGTCGACCGGGTCGGTCGACCGGTTACTGTGAGTTCTGAAATATCAGAACTTCCAGAACCAGAATTTTTGGGGTTTTGGGTTTTTGGTCTTGGGTTAAATTTTTGGAACTTGTAAAAACATAGAGTATGAGCATATGTCATACTTCTATCATGTTAAAATAGTTTGATAAAAATCCTTTTGATAAAAACTTGTTTTTCCATAAAATTGTTTTTCCAAAACTATTGTCTTTCTAAAAGGTTTATTTCCAAACATGTTCACTTTAAAAACTAAGTTAGAAATGGAAATTGAAAATATTTTTTTGAAGCCATGAACCTAACTAAAAGGTGTGTGTGTGATAATCCCATAGCTCTACTTCTAATATCTAGCTTTGACAAAATATCTAAAATAAAAAAATAAAAATACAAATCTTGTTTTCTTTGTCTTCTTGATCTTGTCTTGATCTTCACATCATCATCTTGATCCCGAAGCATCCTAGTTGTGCATAGCTTGGGAATCTTCATTTTTGCGGCGTCCAAACTTGTGAGTCTTTTAGCGGAGCCGTCAAAAATCTGTTCTTGAACCTGAAATCCTTTTAAACAAAATATTAAATACATAACTAAATATGTTTTGTTATCATCAAAATAACTAGGATAATGGCCTTTGGGCCAACAAATCTTATCCCTGCGCGTGGCCTCATCTGGTCCGTCCACCTGGGCATATCCGTCTGGATCTGACATCTCGACTCTTTAATTTGATATTTCGGGATAACTTGGAAATCAAGTTACCCTTATTCCAAATCTCTTCCAAAACGAATTTTATCCTTGCACTCTTATTTATCCTCATCCACCAAGTATTTAGGGTTGAATAGAATTCTATCCCTTCCCTCTTTTTAGTATTTGCAACATTTGCACTTTGTATTTGCACTTTTGACACTTTATAATTGCACTTTTGCACTTGGCTTGGACATGGGCTTGGACATGGGCTTTTGGGCTTCATTTAGTCTTTTATTCTTTATTTAAAACACTCAAGGCCTGCACACATTAAATAACAAAATATTAGTAATAGTGCATGATTATATGAATAAATATGAAAATGTGATAGTAAATGTGATGACAATTATGCAATTTTTACTACCTATCACACCCCCACACTTATCTTTTTGCTCGTCCTCGAGTAAAAATCAAAAAGAAAAACTAATCTAGCTAACTCACTTTCGTAGGAATCACGGTTGCACTTAGCATGTGCAACAAGCCGTTAAACCCCTAGGTTATCCTAGAGGACGAGTGTTGTCTCGTAAGGGTTTTCAGCGGATTACACCCACAAAATCCATAAAAAGAAAAATATTCGAAATATATTTGAAGAGACTAAGTAGTCTATAAGTTTTAGGATTATCATTTTTATTCATTCTTAAACTTAGTCATAATAAAGTGAATTGTTATTCATTTTAGGTAAGGATCAAAATGAATGTTTGTATAGTCTTTTTCGATACCAAAAGTCATACGCATCCTTTTGAATCTAAGAATCCTTAACTTGGACTCTCATGCCTCTTTATTATTATGATTATTATTTTTTTTTATATAACTCATCTAATTATCTTTCGTGTAAGTATCAAGGCTTCTTGAGGCCCTCATACCTAACTAATTGACTATTAGATGTGTTAATACATATATAATATTTCTTAGTTTTCTTAGGCTTTCTAATCCACCCATGTAGTGAACTTAAAGTCGGTGACTCCCAAACTGGTTGGTTTTAGGGCACCGGGTGAAAAAAACACCCCTCGGACTCAAATTCGAGTGAACTAGGCCCCAAAACTAAGGACGCTTATTTATAAACTCACTTTTAGGCGTGAATACTTATGCTTCTTGAGGCACATGTATCCAGCTTAATTAGTGATTTTTTTTTTAAAATGAGGCACAAGGGTCTTTGTCTTAGAATCCTAGATATACATTAGGTATGCACATTTCATTAAGGTAAAAATCAAGACTAATTACTCATTCAATTTCTTCTCCTATACCTAAAAATTAAATAATTTATTTATTTTGACCAAGTTTTTAGAAATCCTAATCATGATTTTCCTAATTCTTAAAACTAACTTAGGTTTCTTTCAAAAGATAAGTCAAAATATTGTCCTTTTTATAAAATTTTTATTATTTTATTATTATTTTTTATTTTTATTTTTTATTTTTTATTTTTTATTATGTTAGAACAACTAAAGAGAAAAAGAATAACAAAATTTTTTTTTTTAATTTTTTTATTACATTACATACCCTTCCCCCACACTTATTCATGCATTGTCCCTAATGTATGAATGAAATGCATGGATGCATGAATTGGCAGAAAGATATAGTTACCGATACAGTGGGTCAAAAAGACTCATGGCTGCATTTACTTCCGGTACTGATTCCAAAAAGATTTTAAGACGTTGACCATTTACCTTGAATGTATTGCCATTTTTCGGGTCATAGATCTCTATGGCTCCGTGTGGAAACACAGTCTTAACAATGAAGGGCCCTGTCCATCTTGATTTTAACTTGCCGGGAAAGAGATGAAGTCTAGAGTTATAGAGTAAAACTTTTTGTCCTTGGACAAAAGTTTTTCTCGTGATGAACTTATCATGAAAAACCTTAACCCTATCCTTCGCAATTTTCGCATTGTCATATGCTTCGTTCCTCAATTCCTCTAGTTCAGAAATTTACAATTTTCGAAGCTCACCGGCCTTATCTAGATTGAAATTCAGCTGCTTAATTGCCCATAAGGCCCGGTGCTCTAGCTCAACAGGAAGGTGGCAAGCCTTTCCAAAGACTAGTCTGTAGGGAGACATTCCTAGAATCGTCTTAAAGGCAGTCCTATATGCCCATAGGGCATCCACCAATTTGGTGGACCAGTCCTTCCTATTCTGATTCACAGTTTTCTCCAAGATGAGCTTGACTTGCCTATTGGAAACTTCTACCTGTCCACTAGTTTGAGGATAGTAGGGCGTAGATAACTTGTGAGTTATGGCGTATTTTCGCATAAGAGCTTCAAAAGTTCTATTGCAAAAATGTGTACCATTGTCACTAATTATGGCGCGAGGGGTTCCAAAGCGCGAGATGATGTTTTCTTTCAAGAATTTGACAACAACTTTGTTGTCATTTGTCTTGCAAGGGACGACTTCAACCCATTTTGATACGTAATCTATAGCCAACAAGATGTATTGGTGCCCAAACGAATTAGGGAAGGGTCCCATAAAATTAATGCCCCAACATCGAAAAGTTCTACTTCTAGAATTGGATTTAGGGGCATCATATTTCGCTTGGAAATTCTTCCTATCATTTGACATCTTGTGCACGTTTTGCAAAACTTGAATGCGTCTTTGAACACAGTAGGCCAATAAAAGCCACTTTGCAGGATCTTTTCGGCAGTTTTGCGGGGACCAAAGTGTCCACCGCAGGCAAACTCATGACAAAAGGCTAGAATGCTTCTAGTTTCCTCGTCGGGGACACATCTCCTAATAATTTGGTCCCTACAATATTTGAAAAGGTAAGGATCTTCCCACATATAATACCTGACTTGAGACAAGAATCGGTATCTATCCTGTTTTGACCAATTAGGTGGTGTTTGGTTTGTGACTAAGTAATTTACTATGTCAGCAAACCATGGTTCCTTAGAGATGGCTAGAAGTTGTTCATCGGGAAAATTGTCATTGATGGGCAGTTCGTCGGAGGGTGCATTAGGCACGCGAGAGAGATGGTCTGCGACAACATTTTTAACACCTTTATTATCTCGAATTTCGAGATCAAATTCTCGAAGGAGGAGGATCCAACGAATGAGTCGGGCCTTCGCATCCTTTTTTAGCATAAGGTATCGAAGTGCAGAATGGTCGGTGAAACTCGTGGTCTTGGTCCCAAGTAGGTATCGGCGGAATTTCTCCAAAGCGAACACTATTGCCAAGAATTCCTTCTCGGTTGTAGTATAGTTCATTTGGACGTCATTAAGTGTCCTATTCGAATAGTAGATCACGTGCTGCTTGCTATCCTTACGCTGTCCTAAGACAGCGCCTATTGCAAAATCTGAGGCATCGCACATGATCTCAAAAGGCTTGGACCAGTCCGGAGGTGAGATGATAGGTGCAGAAATAAGTTTCACTTTTAACTTTTCCCAAGCACTATTGCACCTATCGTCAAAGATGAAGGGCACGTCTTTATCTAGAAGGTTTGTAAGGGGTCTAGCAATTTTGCTAAAATCCTTAATGAACCTACGGTAAAAATAAGCGTGTCCTAAGAAAGACCGAATGTCCTTTACGCATCGTGGAATAGGAAGTTTGGCTATGATCTCTACCTTAGCCTTGTCCACTTTGATCCCTTCCCTAGATATCTCATGACCTAGGACAATCCCATGCTGCACCATGAAGTGGCACTTTTTCCAATTGAGGGTCAAGTTCTTTTCGGTGCATCTATTTAGTACTAGCTCCAAGTGATGGAGACAGTAGTCAAATGAATTTCCATAGACGGAGAAGTCATCCATGAAAATCTCTAAAAAGCGCTCGACCATATCAGAAAACAGGCTCAACATACAATGTTGGAATGTGACGGGGGCATTACATAGGCCGAAAGGCATTCGACGGTAGGCAAATGTCCCAAATGGGCACGTGAATGTTGTCTTTTCTTGGTCCTCCGGGGCTATAGGGATTTGGTTATATCCTGAATAACCGTCCAAGAAACAGTAATATCATGACCGGCTAATCGTTCCAGCATTTGGTCGATAAATGGGAGAGAAAAATGATCTTTCCTAGTGGCAGCGTTCAACTTGCGATAGTCTATGCATACTCGAACCTAGTAGGCAATCGTGTTTGCACTAACTCATGCTTGTCGTTTTCTACCACAGTAAAGCTAGACTTCTTAGGGACCACATGCATTGGGCTAACCCATTCGCTATCGGAAATAGGATAAAAATGATCCCATTATCTAACAGTTTCACTATTTCGGCTTGTACAGCCTCCTGCATAAGTGGGTTTAGCCTACGCTGTGGTTTCCTCTTTGGTTTAACCCCTTCCTCTAGATGAATACGATGTTGGACTATCGTAGGGCTCAGTCCCTTGATATCTGCCATAGTCCAGCCAATGGCTTCCCTATGTCTCCTAAGGGTTGCCAGTAGGTCTTCCTCTTGCCTATCAGTCAAATTAGATGCAACTATGACCGGTAACGTCTCTTGTTCACCTAGGTAGGCATACTTAAGATGTTTCGGCAAGGCCTTTAACTCCAATGAAGGAGGTGGCTCGAATGGTGGAGGTGTTAAGCTTGACTTTTCCATCTCTATAGAACTAGGATTTGCTGCCCATTCGATCTCATCAAGGTTGAGATCATTTGATTCTAAGTCTTCCTCTTTCTCTGACTCTAGTATGATCTCCTCATTGTGCTCACTCGTCAAGTTTTCAATGTAGTTAGCCTCAAAGGGTTGGTTGGTCAGGTCGTAAGGATGCTTACCTAAGTTGAAACATTGACTTCCTTGGTCATATCCCCAAAAGTCAATCTCATGGATCCGTTTCTACAATTTATGATCGCATTCGCAGTTGCTAGGAACGGTCGTCCTAAGATGACAGGGTTTGGGTCCTAGGATTAGACACAGGTTGTGTCTCTAAAATAATGAAATCGACTGGGTAGATAAATTCTCCCACCCGTATGAGGACATCATTGATCTCTCCCTTAGGAACTTTGATTGAGCGATCAGCCAACTGAATAGTAACTTGGGTTGGGTTGAGTTCTCCTAATCTAAGTTGTTGATATACGGAGAAAGGAGCAAATTGATGCTAGCTCCTAAATCGAGGAGTGCTCGATTGATTTCAGCTCGACCTATGGTGCAAGAGATGGTGGGGCAACCAGGGTTCTTGTACTTGACTGGGATCTGGTTGGACAATAGCTCACTAATATTAGTGGCTAGAAAAACCTTCTTAGGCACATTTGTCTTTCTTTTCTTGGTGCACATGTCCTTAAGGAATTTGGCATAACTAGGGACCTGTTGGATTGCATCAAGGAGTGGGATGTTGAGCCTAACTTGATTGAACACCTCTAGTAGTTTCTCCATGTGTGCATTGTTGTTGCTTCTAAGCCTATTTGGAAATGGGGCTATAGGCTGGTGCACCTGTCCTGCTGACTTTTCAACTTCAGTTTCATTGGAGCTGGGTGGAATGGGAGTGGAGCTAGATGGAATAGATGACTGAGATGGATCTGGTGGCATGGATACTTGATTATCAACTTGTTTCCCTGATCTTAGTGTATGAACCACATTACACTGGTTTGGGTCTTGAGCCTCATTGGCTAGCCTAGGATTCCTAGGATTTGGCAGTGGTTGACTCGGTAGAGTTCCCCTCTGTCTCTCTTGTTGGTTCAATTGGATCTCTATCCTAGTCAAGACTTGAGCCAGCGTGTTGTGATTTTTAACTAGAGTGTCCACCTTTCTTTTCATATTTGAGAGTCTTGTCTCCATTTGTGAATTTTGGAAAGATGGTGGAGGATTTTGACTAGGGAAATTTTGTTGATAGGGTGGATTTTGGAAATTGTTGGAGAATTTGGGCCTAGTTTGATCATTGTTGCTTGGGCCTCATGAGAAATTTGGATGATTTCTCCAACCGGGATTGTAGGTGGGGAAATATGGATTGTTGGCGGGCCTTGTGAAGGCCACACTCATATGTTCGGGCAAGCTTTGATGCGCGATAATGACGGGACATTCCTCGAACACATGGTTCATATCTTGACAATAAGTACAGCCCGCCGAAGGTGTTGGGCTGACTTGGTTCATAGAGACTGGATCTTTCGTTTCAAGAGCTTCTAGTCTTCGCATCACAGCAGCTAACTTAGCATCGGTTGCTATGTTTGCCTCAATGGAATGGATACCTCCTTTCGAAGAAGTAGGGTCATTAGTCCTAAATTTTTCCGGAGTTGGTTCCCATTGGATGGTATTATCAGCTAATTCTTCATATAATAACCATCCTTCATTTTCGTTCTTTTTCAGAAATCCTCCTTGGCACATGGATTCTAATAACGTTTTAGTTTGATATTCTAATCCATCGTATAGAACTTGGCAAAGTCGCCATTTCTCTATCCCATGGTGAGGACATTGGGCAAGGAGGTCCTTAAAACGTTCGAAATATTTCCAAAAGGTTCATTGGCTGTTTGCTTAAACTGTAAGATGCTCTTCCTAATTAGTGCAGTCTTGTGGACGGGATAAAATTTCTTTAAGAAGGCCTTAACGAAATTATCCCAAGAAGATATTAAACCGGCCTCTAGACTGTAGAGCTATTTCTTTGCTAAATCCTTCAAAGCAAAGGGAACAAACCTAAGTTTGATGGCATCTTCTCCTAACTTGGGTATCTTCATCATAAGATATACTTCTTCAAATTCCCTTGTGAAGAAGTATGCATCCTCAGATTCAAGTCCATGAAATTTGGGAAGAGTGTTGATGTATTGTGGCTTGAGCTTAAATTGGTCAACACCTTCATCAGTAAGCTTGATGCAAGAAGGAAGAGAGGTCATAATAGGATAGAACCTATCTTGCAGTGATAGTGGTTGTGCCATGTGTGAGTCAGGCTTTTGCTCGGGTGGTGAACTAGTTCTAGTTAGCCTGGATGTAAGTGGGTCTCTCGACCAAGCGGACATGCACAATTAGCAAACAAGTTCACCCAATCAATAAAAAGAAAAACAAAAAAATTCCTATTCTAGGGTAAGCTTTGACCTAGACGACTCCTAACTTTAGACTGTCCTTAGGAGGTCTATTGTCGACCTTAACCACAAGTTAATCAGCCAGGTAGGTGGCAAGACCGGTGGGAGGTTTTTCCGTCAGAGACGTTCCTTAATTAAATAACCACTGATCTTCGGGCTTTTGGCCCTCAATCCCCTACCTAGACACCGATTTGGCAAGAGTTAATTTCGAACAACTTTCCTCCTTCGGTCAATCTCCTAGTGAGTCCGAGTTAACCTAGGGCCAACGTCTAGTCAAATTTTACTTAAGGTTAGGGTTGTGAGTGTGACAGATATGATTTGTGGGCCAAGGGAGGGTTATGAAATCCCTACCTTATCTTGTTAATGGGTTTTTCCCTTAAGATATTTTTGTGTACATGTAAAGCAGTAGAAAAGTAATCACTCCAAAAAGCAGTAAATCAGCCAAGAGTGTTTCCTAATCTATATGCAATGCAAACGTACCTTGTCGCCAGCACTCTTCAACAAAATTAAAAGAAAATTAAATAGACACGTGCGTAAGATGCAATAGTCTAAATTTTTTTTATTATCAACAAATGAGTTAATGTTATTTAATTAGCAGTTGCAGGATGATTACAGAGAAAACATATCACAGCAGTAAGCCAAATTTGCAATTTTTAGCAACCTGCAGAAAATTGTATGAGTAGTGAACTACTCAGGCCGCGGAAACGCGGCTTTTGCCGCGGACCCGCGGCTCTGAAGTAGGCTCTGTTGCTCTGCCTTCGAGGGCAGAGGCACAGAGTTGCTATATGTCCTCGCTGCTGTTTAGTTTTCCTGTTCTCTGAACCTGCAAATAGAAAGAATAAAAGAGTTAGTTTTGAGAAAATCGTGCCGTTCCTTCCCCGGCAACGGCGCCAAAATTTTGATTGAAATTGAGAATTAAAAAGAAAAAGATTAAAGTTAGGATTCTCAGTCTCAATGCTATCCGCTGCAGTAAGGGCCAAAGCGGGTCGATCCACAGGGAAGGATGCGATGCAAGCTTTTCAGACGATTTCTCTGTATGCTTCAAATAAGACAAAGGAGAGATTAGATTTGAAATATATATGATTAAAAGATGCGGTTTTACTGATCTTCTACCACAACCCATAGTGCAAGTTAAGGATATTGAACATCATTTTGAAATACATGAAATCTATCCTAGGTTTATTAGAGAAAATGCAAGTAAGAGAAAAAGATTTTAGAATCTTACTAGTTTGCACTTCTAAAAATCCAACACGTTTTCATCCTAACATCTAAGTACGGCGTAAGAGAAGTTTTACCTTGAAGTTACGCTGTCAAAGTTCTTAAGTATGAAGTGTGAAGAATTATTTAAAGGTGTAACCTAAATTAGAAAGCTAGTCATCAATTTAATCTTCAAGCACTTTACCTTGAACCTAGGGTTTCTAAAAAGTGTTATCAATCGGATCAATTCTTAACTGCTCTAGGGTTGTTTAATAATTCAGCAAACCACAATAAGGAATTAGTTCATCATTTTTTTATCTTTGCAATTTATCTTTTTTTTTTATATTTGTTTAATGAGGAGGATTGCAAAAAGAAAGAAAAACAAAACAAGAGACCACAGAGCAAAAACCAAAATAGAGAGATCACAGAATAAAGATAAAATTAAATGAAAAGAATTAAATGGCAAAAGAGGTAACCTTTATTCGAAAATATCCTCCAAATACAAGCTCCTTCTTCTCCACAAAGTGCATAAAAGAAATTATAATTTGCAGAAATTTAAAGAGAAAGCTAAAGAAAACCCTAATCTCCTCGTCTCTGGATAGCCCTCTCTGTTGCGTCTGCAGGGGTATTTATAGGCTCAGAAGGAAGTAGAGTCCCAGTGAAACACTGCCAAGAAATCTGGTACGCAGCCCCATCCATATTGCCGTGGAAACGCGGCTCTGGCCGCGTTTTCGCGGCCATAATCTTATCCCTGCGCGTGGCCTCATCTGGTCCATCCACCTGGGCATATCCGTCTGGATCTGACATCTCGACTCTTTAATTTGATATTTCGGGATAACTTGGAAATCAAGTTACCCTTAATCCAAATCTCTTCCAAAACGAATTTTATCCTTGCACTCTTATTTATCCTCATCCACAAAGTATTTAGGGTTGAATAGAATTCTATCCCTTCCCTCTTTTTAGTATTTGCAACATTTGCACTTTGTATTTGCACTTTTGACACTTTGTAATTGCACTTTTGCACTTGGGCTTGGACATGGGCTTGGACATGGGCTTTTGGGCTTCATTTAGTCTTTTATTCTTTATTTAAAAACACTCAAGGCCTACACACATTAAATAACAAAATATTAGTAATAGTGCATGATTATATGAATAAATATGAAAATGTGATAGTAAATGTGATGACAATTATGCAATTTTTACTACCTATCATGTGCCTTCAAGAACACTTTCAAGAAGAAAGGCTTTAAGTTAGGCATGCAAATGATTCATTGGGTCTTTTTCATTAAAATCAGAAGAGAAGAAGAATTGGAGAGAGGTACAATAGTGAGCCCAGAAAATCGATTTAGCTACTCATGGAAGACAAAGAAAAATGCAAGTAAATAACGCAAGACATACCGTAAAATGAGTGGAAGAAAATGTGGCTCGATTTTTGTTGGCCCAAGAGGTTACACTCTCCATTTGTTTAGAGTTTTGATGATAACAAAACACTTAGGAGCTATATGGTACTAATAAGTTGTTTAAGATGAAGTTTCAGGTTTGAACCATTTATGATGGCCATTGCTTAGCTCTTGGAAGATTTTCTAGGTTCATGGAGCAAATAAGGCAAATGGTACAAGAAGGAATGTTCATAGAAGAGAAGGCTCTAGCAAAGTATTGCATGGCTCAAGACTTCAGTTTGGCTCAGAGACTTCATTAGATTTTTTTTTTAGTTTTATAGTTTTGTTAAAGGATAGTGGATAGGTTGAAGCTCATGTTCCTATACACAAGTTTTTGCGCACATGGTTTTTTCAAAAATTTCTCCTATAAATTTATAAAAAATATTTTTAAATAAAGTTTATTACTTACAAACTCCATTTTATGTATTATACCTAGTTATGACAAAAACTATTTTTAAAACTATCCCAAACTATTCAAAATCTTTTTTAAAATTTCAAGTTTTGACCTGAGCCGTGTTGGCCCAAGGTTACAATCACCCTTGTTTAGTGTGTTTTGATGATTACAAAACATATTAGTTATTTGTACTAATATTGTTTATTGGTTAAGTGTGTTTCAGGGATCTAACTCATCTAGAAGGTTTATTCCCTATTAGCAAATGTTTTGGACTCAAGTCAACTCAAATTGGGCTCAAGGATCAAGTGTTGAAGACCTTATGATGAAAAGCCCTCTTGAAGCACTTGTAGTACCTAGAACAAATGTAAGAATAGAATGCTATAGTTTGAGTGTTGGATATTGGCTCTAGGATACACATACACAATTTGGTTTTATTAAAATGTGAGTCTTGTATTTAAGTTTTCATGTTTTAAATTTGGTTTCATGCCTTAGTAGATATTTACATGACCCTAAGTTTTACAAAATAAATATCATGTTTAGATCATGTTTATATACTCCTACTAGCATGTTACTTAAGTTTGTTCAAACCCAAAACTATTTTACAAATTTTTCTAGTCAAGAAAATATACTGTTTCAGGCTGACCGGCCGACCGGCCGGCCGACCGGCGCCAGTGCCAGGACGTGCACATTTGTGCACGTCTGTCGTCGACCGCCCGGTCGACCGACTGTGAGCAGTTGCTCTCGGATTTTCTGGGTCGACCGGGCCGGTCGACCGCCAGAAGACCCGAGCCAACGGCTCTTTTGCCAGCTGAGCTGGCGGTCGACCGGCCCGGTCGACCGCCAAGCCTGCAAATGCCCATGGCTCTTTCCTCTTTTGTGCAATTCTGAAATCTGTTTTCCAGATTACTTTTTAGCAGACTTTTTCAGGGTTTTTCAGTTCTTTTTCAGAGCAAATAAGGACTAAATAAAATATTTTAAACCTATTTCTCTCCCTATAAATAGAGGAGAAGACTCTCTTACAAAATACCAAGAAAAATCCTCAAGTTTTCATAGTTTTTCAAAGAAAGAAAAGTGTTTTAAGCCCTTCATTTCCACTCTTTCTTGAGCTTGTTTTCAGTTGTGTTTTCTAGCAAAATCCTCTCTACAACTGAGTTTTCTCACTACACTCCTTAGAGCCAAAATTCCCTTACTCATTCTATAAGGAAGTTGTAAAAGAGTGAGAGTTTGTAAAAGAGTTTAGTGATCTTGTTGTGATCACTCTTGTTACTTGTTCCTCTTCTTGTTCTTGTGGAGATACCTCTTCGGTAGAGGTTGTTGTACTTGGTGGAGCTCGGTGCTCGGGTCTTCGGTAGACCGTTGTAATCGTCCTCGGTGGATAGTGGAAACCCTTCACGGAGGTGAAGGCGGGGAGTAGAGCGGTGGCTCGAACCTCGAAACAAATACTTGTGTTTGCGATTGTCTTTTACTCTTGCTCTCTATTTTGCTTTTAATTTCTATTGCACTCTATTGCTTTTATTACTTGCTTGTGATCTTGTTTCTTTCCTTGTGCTATTACTTCAAGTTTGTAATACTTGTGATTTCTTGTGTGCATCTCATCATTGCATATTATTCATCCTTTGTTCGATCAATTCTCATACAACAAGGTTGCATTGCGCACCTCTAAGCCATTCAAGGGGAATTGGGAGGAAGGAGTTCAGAACCTCTCACGGGGTATTCGGCTCTTAGTCTTGTTTTGAGAGATCGTTGCATCATTCATCCATCTTAGTTTTAAAAAGATTGTTAGATTAGCAATAACACCTATTCACCCCCCTCTAGGTGTTTTTCAATTGGTATCAGAGCTTGGTTACTAGGTTCTTGGCTTAACAACCCTAGAAAGATCCTAATATTGCTAATCATTTCATTCATTCTCACTTAGTAAAGATGGCCGATGGTATTAAGACACCCCCTAAGTTTGATAGACTTAACTTTCCCATATGGAAGGTTAAGATGACCGTTTTCTTGCAATCTCTAGGTAGTCGAGTTGCAAAGGCCGTGACCAAACCCTTTAGTGCACCCCCGGTGATGAATCCACTTGGTCCGAAATAGAGACCAAAGAATTTGATGCCAATGCTAGGGCTCACTATGCACTCCTTCAAGCCCTTAATGATGATGATATAGCTAGAGTAATTTTCATTGCAAGTCCACATATGAAATTTGGACACATTTGCTAGTTACACATGAAGGGACCTCACAAGTGAAGAGGGCTAAGATTGACCTTCTTCGGTCCCAATATGAGAACTTTTGCATGCAAGAAAATGAAACCATAGATGATATGGTTACAAGATTTACAAAGATCACTAATGGACTTTCTTCTCTAGGTGATGCTATCGACAACGATCAAAGAGTAAGAAAGATCATCCAGGCTCTTCCTCCTTCATGGGAAGTAAAAGCAACCACCTTGAAGGAACTCAATGATAAGGAGGAGATGGAGCTAATTGGTCTCATTGGAAACCTCAAAACCCATGAGATGGAGAGGAAAGTAAGAGAAGAAATGGCTCCTTCCAAGAAGAAGACAATAGCCTTCAAAGCCAATCCACACACTCCGACGAGGACGATGAAGAAGAAGAAGATGACGAAGAGCTCTCACTTCTTGTGAAGAACGTCCGGAGGATGTACAACAAGGCTAAATTTCAAGGAAGAAGGAGATGGCAAGGAGGTAAAGAAGAAAGAAAGATTATTTGCTTCAATTGTCAAAAGCCGGACACATAGTGGCGGAATGTCCGGATAAAGTAAAGCCTTCCACCTCCAAGAAGCCCCACAAGAAGAAGGCAATGAAAGCTACATGGGATTCCGAGAGCGAATCCGAGGAGGAAATCGACACCGCCAACATGTGCTTCATGGCCAATGAAAGCACAAGCAAGGTAACCCCTTCCACTTCTCCAAATGATGAACTTTCCATGGATGAGTTAGGAGAAGCTTTTATAGAATTATCACATAACTATGATTTTCTTAAGAAAAAGTATTTAAAATGAAAAAGGAAAATAAATCTCTTAATCATCAAGTTTTTACTCTTTCTAAAGAAAAAGATGATTACTTTCCACTCTTGTTTCCACCCAAAAAGATTTTGACAAATATAAGATTCCTTGTAAAGGCAAGTCCCCACTAATTGATTCTAATGAGATTACCATGCTTAAAGAAAGAATAGACTCATTAGGAATTGTTTTAAAAAATTGTGAGTTTAATAAGAAGAAGATTGAGGCTATGTTTCCTAAGAAACAAGCCCCAAAGAAAAATGCTTATCATGCTCATGCTCATGTTCATACCACACAACCTATACATCATGGCAAACCCCCAAAACATGCTCACACTTCACGCTCACATCATGCATTCATGTATAGTAAAGTGTATTCATGCTCTTATTGTGGCCGTAAAGGGCACTTAGCTAATTTTTGCTATGATAGACTAAGTGCATCTTATCATAATGTTTGGGTTCGCAACACTAACTTTCAAGGACCCAAGAAAATTTGGGTACCAAAGTCAACTATTTTGCTAAATGATGTAGGTACCATCCAAGGCCCAAAGACGTAGAGGATTGTGATATCTTGATAGTGGTTGCTCAAGGCACATGACTTGGGACATCAACAACTTTGCAACCCTATCAAGATACCATGAAGGTGGCACCGTCACCTTCGGAGATGATGCCAAGGGTAAAATTATCGGTATTGGTAATGTAAAACTCGGCACATCCCCTTTAATTGAGAATGTTATTTTAGTTGATGGCCACAAGCATAACCTCTTGAGTGTTAGTCAACTTTGTGATAAAGGTTTTGATGTAGTTTTTGATAATGTAGCTTGTAAAGTAATTGATAGAATTTCTAATACTTGTGTGTTTTTCCGGTTTTCGTGAAAGTAATGTTTATATGATTGATATGTCTAATATGTCTTGTAATATTACTTGTTTAAAAGCCCTCGATGATGACTCTTGGTTGTGGCATAGGAGATTAGGGCATATTTCTTTTGACCATATTTCTAAGTTAAACACAAAGGAATGGTGAAAGGTATTCCTTGTTTGAGTTTTGAAAAGGACCGAGTTTGTGACGCATGTCAATTTGGGAAACAAACTAAGTCTTCTTTCAAGTCAATTAAGGATATCATGACATCACGTCCTTTGGAGCTAATTCATATGGATCTATTTGGCCCTACACAAACCAAAAGTCTAAGTGGGAATAGATTTGCATTTGTTTTGGTTGATGACTTTTCACGATTTACTTGGGTTTTCTTTCTTGAACACAAAAATCAAGCACTTTCATATTTTCAAACTTTTAAGAAAAGAGTTGAAAAAGAAAAGATGTTTCAATTTTAAGAATAAGAAATGATAGAGGAGGTGAATTCATTAACCTACCCTTTACCACTTTTTGTGAAGAACATGGAATTAAGCATGAACTTTCTTGTCCTAGAACTCCACAACAAAATGGAGTAGTTGAACGGAAAATCGAACTTTACAAGAGATGGCTAGGACAATGCTAAGTGAATATGGTCTACCACATTATTTGTGGGCCGAGGCTGTAAATACATCATGCTATATATCAAATCATGTTTTCTTGTGTAAAAATACTTCAAAGACTTCTTTTGAAATGTACTTTTCTAGAAAACCAAATGTTTCATATTTCAAGGTTTTTGGATGCAAATGTTTTGTTTTAAATACAAAAGATAATTTAGGAAAATTTGATGCTAAAGCCTATGAGGCAATTTTTGTGGGTTATTCTAATTCTAGTAAAGCTTATAGAATCTTTATAAATCATCTTTGACTATTGAGGAATCTATACATGTTAAGTTTGAAGAATCTAACTTGTTTGTTAAGAATGTTGTAAAAATAGTTGCTTTGGATGAAGGCTTGGAGAAAGTGACCTTGGAGGATACACCTACTATGGGAGACAAACCAAAGGATGATGAAGGAAGTGAAGCTAAAGTAGAAGAGGCTCAAGGACATGAAATTCAATCAATTGAAGTGGAGCCTACTCAACAACTTCCAAAGGATTGGAGATACAATCCTCATCATCCCAAGGACCTCGTCATAGGTGAAGTATCAAAAGGGGTAACCACTCGCTCTAAACTTCATGATTTTTGTGGACATTATGCATTTATTTCTCATGTTGAACCCAAGAACGTCCTCGAAACCGAGGCCGATTCATATTGGTTGCTAGCCATGCAAGAGGAACTCAATCAATTTGAGCGCAACCAAGTTTGGCACCTTGTTCCTAGGCCCCACGATAGACCAACAATTGGTACTAAGTGGATCATTAAGAACAAGTTGGATGAATCGGGTAACGTTGTTAGGAATAAAGCTAGGTTAGTTGCCCAAGGTTACACTCAAATCGAAGGAATCGATTTTGAAGAAACCTTTGCACCCGTAGCACGGCTTGAAGCCATACGGATGACACTAGCATTTGCCTCATATAAAGATTTTAAATTGTTTCAAATGGATGTTAAAAGTGCTTTTCTAAATGGTTTTATTGAAGAGGAGGTGTATGTTGAACAACCCCCCGGGTTTGTTGATCCTACACATCCATATTTTGTGTTTAAATTAGATAAAGCTCTTTATGGTTTAAAACAAGCCCCTAGGGCTTGGTATGAAAGACTTTCTTCATTCTTGATTTCAAATGGTTTTAAGAAAGGTAAAATTGACACCACTTTATTTACAAAACATGTAGAAAATGACATTCTTATTGTGCAATATATGTAGATGATATTATTTTTGGTTCTACTAATGAATCTCTTTGCCAAGCCTTTGAATCATGCATGAAGGATGAATTTGAAATGTCTATGATGGGGGAGCTCAACTATTTTCTTGGACTCCAAATCAAGCAAAGGAAGGATGGGATCTTCATCAATCAAGCCAAGTACACAAAGGAACTCATCAAGAGATTCGGACTTGAAGGCGCTAAAGTGAGCAAAACTCCCATGGCAATAACTACCAAGCTTGATAAGGATGAACAAGGTAAAAGTGTAGACATTAAAGTTTATCGTAGCATGATAGGTAGTTTATTGTATTTGACGGCTAGTAGGCCGGATATCATGTTTTTCGTTTGTCTTTGTGCTCGTTTTCAATCATGTCCTAAGGAGTCTCATTTAGTAGCGGTAAAACGCATTATTAAATACCTCAAGGGCACTATTGAAATGGGTTTGTGGTATCCGAAAACCGGACTATTTGATATGAAGAGTTTTTCGGATGCCGACTATGCGGGTTGTAGGGTAGATAGGAAGAGCACAAGTGGAACATGTCAATTCTTAGGTAATTGTCTTGTATCTTGGTCTTCCAAAAAGCAAAATTCGGTAGCCCTATCAACCGCCGAAGCGGAATATGTTGCGGCCGGAGCTTGTTGTGCACAAGTTCTTTGGATGAAACATACTCTCCTCGACTATGATTTACACTTTGATCATGTTAAAATATTTTGTGATAATACTAGTACAATTCACATGACAAAGAATGCAAATCAACATAGTAAAACCAAACACATTGACATTAGATATCACTTTCTTAGAGATCATTATGAGAAAGGTGATATTGATATTGATTATGTTTCTACCGATTTTCAACTTGCCGATATTTTTACTAAACCATTGGATTATGCTAGATTTTCCTTTATTTGTGGTGAGTTGAATGTTTGCATTATGGATTCTTAAAGATAAATTTTTTAAATGTTTTGTTTGCTTTGTTTAACCCTTTTTGATGTATGACAAAAAGGGGAGAAAAAGAAAAAGAGTTTTGTGTTTATTATGTTTTGTTGTGTATTTTGAGTTTTTAACAAAACTATGTGTTTTCAATTCTATGCCTTATGTATTTAGCTTTTCATAGCATTATTGATACATAGCATTATTTGAGGGGGAGCTTTCCAAGCTCTTCTTCCATTTTTGTTTAAAATAACGTATATGTTTTGTCATCATCAAAAAGGGGGAGATTGTTGGCCCAAGGTTACAATCACCCTTGTTTATTGTGTTTTGATGATTACAAAACATATTAGTTATTTGTACTAATATTGTTTATTGGTTAAGTGTGTTTCAGGGATCTAACTCATCTAGAAGGTTTATTCCCTATTAGCAAATGTTTTGGACTCAAGTCAACTCAAATTGGGCTCAAGGATCAAGTTTTGAAGACCTTATGATGAAAAGCCCTCTTGAAGCACTTGTAGCACCTAGAACAAATGTAAGAATAGAATGTTAAAGTTT
Organism: Agave tequilana; assembly: GCA_038442645.1. Classification (NCBI taxonomy): domain Eukaryota; kingdom Viridiplantae; phylum Streptophyta; class Magnoliopsida; order Asparagales; family Asparagaceae; genus Agave; species Agave tequilana. The sequence goes on along the minus strand of JAVJIF010019868.1, from coordinate 32,972 downwards.
GAGTGTTGGATATTGGCTCTAGGATACACATACACAATTTGGTTTTGTTAAAATGTGAGTCTTGTATTTAAGTTTTCATGTTTTAAATTTGGTTTCATGCCTTAGTAGATATTTATATGACCCTAAGTTTTACAAAATAAATATCATGTTTAGATTATGTTTATATACTCCTACTAGCATGTTACTTAAGTTTGTTCAAACCCAAAACTATTTTACAAATTTTTCTAGTCAAGAAAATATACTGTTTCAGGCTGACCGGCCGACCGGCCCGGTCGACCGGCGCCAGTGCCAGGACGTGCACATTTGTGCACGTCTGTCGGTCGACCACCCCGGTCGACCGACTGTGAGCAGTTGCTCTCGGGTTTTCTGGGTCGACCGGGCCGGTCGACCGCCAGAAGACCCGAGCCAACGGCTCTTTTGCCAGCTGAGCTGGCGGTCGACCGGCCCGGTTGACCGCCAAGCCTGCAAATGCCCAACGGCTCTTTCCTCTTTTGTGCAATTCTGAATCTGTTTTCCAGATTACTTTTTGGCAGACTTTTTCAGGGGTTTCCAGTTCTTTTTCAGAGCAAATAAGGACTAAATAAAATGTTTTAAACCTATTTCTCTCCCTATAAATAGAGGAGAAGACTCTCTTACAAAATACCAAGAAAAATCCTCAAGTTTTCATAGTTTTTCAAAAGAAAAGAAAAGTGTTTTAAGCCCTTCATTTCCAACTCTTTCTTGAGCTTGTTTTCAGTTGTGTTTTCCAGCAAAAATCCTCTCTACAACTGAGTTTTCTCACTACACTCCTTAGAGCCAAAATTCCCTTACTCATTCTATAAGGAAGTTGTAAAAGAGTGAGAGTTTGTAAAAGAGTTTAGTGATCTTGTTGTGATCACTCTTGTTACTTGTTCCTCTTCTTGTTCTTGTGGAGACACCTCTTCGGTAGAGGTTGTTGTACTTAGTGGAGCTCGGTGCTCGGGTCTTCGGTAGACCGTTGTAATCGTCCTCGGTGGATAGTGGAAACCCTTCACGGAGGTGACGGCGGGGAGTAGAGCGGTGGCTCGAACCTCGAAACAAATACTTGTGCTTGCAATTGTCTTTTACTCTTGCTCTCTATTTTGCTTTTAATTTCTATTGCACTCTATTGCTTTTAATTACTTGCTTGTGATCTTGTTTCTTTCCTTGTGCTATTACTTCAAGTTTGTAATACTTGTGATTTCTTGTGTGCATCTCATCATTGCATATTATTCATCCTTTGTTCGATCAATTCTCATACAACAAGGTTGCATTGCGCATCTCTAACCCATTCAAGGGGAATTGGGAGGAAGGAGTTCAGAACCTCTCACGGGGTATTCGGCTCTTAGTCTTATTTTGAGAGATCGTTGCATCATTCATCCATCTTAGTTTTAAAAAGATTGTTAGATTAGCAATAACACCTATTCACCCCCCCTCTAGGTGTTTTTCAAGCCGGTCGACCGACTCTATGTCAGGTCAGATCGGTCGACCGACCGGTCGACCGGGAACCTGACCGTTGGGTGTGTGCATGTGTGCACGTTTCCCGGTCGACCGGGCGATCGACCGAACCTAATTGCGGTCGACCGACCTTCGGCCGACTGTAAGCAAGCAACTCTCTGTTTGTTGCGGTCGACCGAGCGGTCGACCGTGGGCCGCAACGGCTCTTTTTATTTGAAACCCGGTCGACCGGCCGGTCGACCGAGAGTGAGTTTTTCTGCCATAACGGCTAGTTTTTTTTAAAAATACATTTTAATTAAACCTTTTGTCTCTAAACGAGTTTTAAGGCTGTTTTATGGGTCAAATTCTTCCTAATTATCATTATGTGAGTTTACTCTTCAAACCCTAGCCCTATCCTATAAATAGGGGTGATTAGGGTTATGGTTAATACAATAAGCATTTGCAAAATACTCAAGTTTTAAAAAGGCTTTCAAAAGAGTTTGGTTCTTGGTTTTTGTGCTGAAAAATCTCTCTCATCTCTGAAGTTTTAGTTTCAAAACTCTCTTAAATTTTTTTTCTTTTTCCACTTACAATACTTGAGCTTCATCCTACACATTGTTCTACAGGGTTCTTGTAAGGGAAAGAGAATTTTTCAAAAGAGAGTTTGTTGTCTTTTGATCACCAAGAGATACTTGTATTCAAGATTGTGGAGTTGGGTACTCCGGTGTAATTGTAACTCTTTGTGAAGTTATAGTGGTTAGAAATCCTTCTGGGAAGGCGGGGACGTAGATCTGGGTGCTCGAACCTCAAAAAATTCTCGGTGTTTGCGTTTAGTTTACTTGCTTCTTTCTTTAATTCCTCACTTTATATTCATTGCTTCTTATTCATTGCTTCATTTACTTGCTCTACATATTCATTGCAACATTGTACTTGCTCTTCATATTCATTGCTATATACACTTGTTTCATATTCATATTGTTAATCAAATACTCATACAACAAGATTGCAATACGCACCTCAAACTCTTATCTAGAGGAATCACGAGGAAGAAGTTCAGAGCCCTTCACGGGGTATTCGGCTTCTAGTCTTATTTTGGGTGATCGTTGCATCATAACATTTTTAATTGTGCATTGATTAGCATTATCACCTATTCACCCCCCTCTAGGTGATTTCAATTGGTATCAGAGTTAGGACTCTAGTTTGTGGCTTTACATCCTTAGAGAGATCCTAAAATTTGCTAATCACTCTTGCATTCTTTCATTCATACACTAGTAAAAATGGCCGACAACATCAAAACCCCTCCTAAATTTGATGGACTCAATTTCCCCATTTGGAAGGTTAGGAAGACTATCTTTCTACAATCCCTAGGTAGTTTAGTTGCTAAATCCTTGACCAAACCTATAGTAGACCCGATAGTGAGGAGAGCACTTGGTCTGACTTTACCTACAAAGAATATGAGGCTAATTCTAAGGCCCAAAATTTCCTTCTCACCGTCTTGAATGAGGATGATCTTACACGGGTTATACATTGCCAATCCGCCTATGAGATTTGGCAACACTTGTTGGTCACACACGAGGGGACATCACAAGTTAAGAGAGCTAAGATAGATCTCTTGAGGTCCCAATATGAAAGTTTTAAATGCTTGAAGATGAGTCTATTGATTCTATGATTACCAAGTTTACCAAGATTACTAATGCCCTTTCTTCTCTAGGTGATGATATAAGCAATGATCAAAAGGTGCGCAAAGTGATACGAGCTCTTCCTTCATCATGGGAGATCAAGGAAACCACCTTAAAGGAGTTGAATGATAAAGATGAAATGGATCTCATAAGTCTTATTGGAAACCTTAAGACTCATGAGATGGAGAAGAAGGCGAGAGAAGAAGCGGTACCTCAAAAGAAGAAATCCATAGCCTTCAAGTCTTCCTCTACTATCAACGACGATGAAGAAGATGAAGAAGATGATGAGGAACTATCTCTCCTAGTAAGAAATGTGAAGAGGTTATACCACAAGAACAAACTCAACTTTAGAAGAAAATTGGAAGGGAAGGAGGAGAGAAGAATCATATGCTACAATTGTCACAAACCTGGGCACATCATGGCCGATTGTCCCGAGTTCAAGAAAAGGTGACTTCCTCCTTGAAGCAAAAGAGGCCGGTTGAAAAGAAAGCATACAAAGCCACTTGGGATTCAGAAAGCGAGTCCGAAGATGAGGTTGACACGGCAAATATGTGTTTCATGGCAAACACACTCAAGGTAACCACTCAACCTCTTGATGAAGAGGATGAATTAGTAGAGAAATGCTTGTACATACTTTTGTTGAACTTTCTGAAAGCTATGATGATAAAAAGGTAGAATGTTCAAATTGGAAAAGGAAATTGAAGTTCTTAAAAATCAACTTGCTATTATTTCACAAGAAAAGGATGAAATTTCTTCTAACCTTATTTCAACTAGAAGAGAATTTGATACTTATAAAGTTGCTTGTAAAGCTAAATTTTCAAAAGTTGATGAAAATGAACTTTCTTTGTTAAAAACTAGTATTATTGATTTTGAAAATGTTTTAAAACATTGTGCTTTTAATACTAAGAAATTAGAGGATATGTTTTCAAAGAAGCACACACCACATGTTAAGAATGATAAAACAACCCATGCTAAAAATGCTCATCATGTCAACACTTCACACAACACTTCTCATGTTAAATCTACTCATGCTCACAAGTCACATGCTAGTAAGCCACACACTCATTATGCATTTAAATATGGTAGAATTTATAGATGTACTTATTGTGGTAAAAATGGCCATTTAGCTAAGTTTTGCTATGATCAATTTAATAGAACAAATAATCTTGTGTGGATCCGTGATACTACTCTTTAGGACCTAAGAAAATGTGGGTACCAAAATCAAGCTCTAAATTATTTGATGTAGGTACACACCAATGCTCCAAGACGTAAGGAGCGGTGGTACCTTGATAGCGGTTGTTCAAGACATATGACATGGGATATCAACAACTTTACAACCCTATCAAAGTACGTTGAAGGTGGTACCGTCACCTTCGGAGATGATTCCAAAGGCACTATCATCGGTATAGGTAACATTCAAATTGGTGCATCTCCTATTATAGAAAATGTTGTTTTAGTTGATGGTCTTAAACATAACTTGCTTAGTATAAGTCAACTTTGTGATCGTGGTCTTAAAGTTATTTTTGATGATTCCTCTTGCAAAATCTTTGATTGTAAAACCAATGATTGTATTCTCACCGGTTTTCGTGATAATAATGTCTATATCATTGACATGCTTAATTTGGATTGTTCTACTAAATGCTTGAATGTTTTTGATGAGACTTCTTGACTTTGGCATAGAAAATTAGGACATGCATCCTTTGATCATCTTGCTAGGATTAATTCTAAGGAATTGGTGAAGGATATCCTTGCTTGAAGTTTGAAAAAGACCGCATTTGTGGTGCGTGCCAACTTGGGAAACAAACCAAGTCTTCTTTCAAACCAATCAAGAATATCATGTCAACTAGGCCATTAGAATTAATTTATATGGATCTTTTTGGACCAACTAAAACTAAAAGCTTAAATGGTAGTAGATATGCATTTGTTTTAGTTGATGATTTTCCCGGTTCACTTGGGTTTTCTTTTTGGAACACAAAGTCAAACTTTTTCGCATTTTAAGATTTTTCGAAAAAGGGTTGAAAAAGAAAGGGTTTTTCGATTTTGAAAATAAGAAGTGATAGAGGTGGTGAGTTTGTTAACCAACTCTTCATGACTTATTGTGATGAAAAGGGAATCAAGCATGAAATGTTATGTCCTAGAACTCCACAACAAAATGGAGTTGTAGAAAGAAAGAATAGGACCCTTCAAGAGATGGCTAGAACTATGATAAGTGAATATGACCTCCCTCAATATCTATGAGCCGAGGCCGTAAACACCGCATGCTACATATCAAATCGTATTTATTTGTGTAAAAATACTTTCAAGACATCTTTTGAAATTTATCATTTAAGAAAACCAAATGTTTCATATTTCAAGGTTTTTGGATGCAAGTGTTTTGTTTTGAATACTAAATATAACTTAGGTAAATTTGATGTTAAGGCTTATGAAGCTATATTTATTGGATATTCTACTACTAGCAAAGCTTATAGAGTATTCAATAGATCTTCTCTTATTATTGAAGAATCCATACATGTTAAATTTGAAGAAACTAATGTTGTTGTTGAGAATGTTGTAAAGATTGACCCATTAGGTGAGGACATGGAGAAGCTATCCTTGAAGGACTCACCCATTCAAGATGAAAGTAAGAACCTATTGGTGAAGTTCAAAAGGATAAAGAGGAAAGCTCTCAACCGCTTCTTAAAGATTGGAGATACGCTACAAATCATCCCAAGGAACTCATCTTAGGTGATGTATCTAAAGGGGTAACAACTCGCTCCAAACTCCATGACTTGTGTGGTAACTTTGCATTCATTTCTCATTTTGAACCCAAAAACATCCTCGAAGCCGAGGTGACTCATATTGGTTGTTAGCCATGCAAGAAGAGCTCAATCAATTTGAGCGCAACCAAGTTTGACACCTTGTTCCTAGACCCCACGATAGACCAAATTGGTACTAAGTGAATTTTTAGGAATAAGATGGATGAGTCAGGAAATGTTATTAGGAATAAAGCTAGGTTAGTGGTCCAAGGTTACACTCAAGTTGAAGGAATTGACTTTGAGGAGACCTTTGCACCCGTAGCACGGCTTGAAGCCATACGGATGACACTAGCTTTTACATCTTTTAAAAATTTTAAACTTTTTCAAATGGATGTGAAAAGTGCATTTTTAAATGGTGTTTTAAATGAAGAAGTTTATGTTGAGCAACCTCCCAGTTTTGTTGATCATGTTCATCCTAATTTTGTTTTTAAACTTGATAAAGCTTTGTATGGATTGAAGCAAGCTCCAAGAGCTTGGTATGAAAGGCTTTCTAGTTTTCTTATTTCAAATGATTTTGTTAAAGGCAAAGTGGACACAACATTATTTACTAAGCATGTTGATAATGACATTCTAATAGTGCAAATTTATGTTGATGATATAATTTTTAGTTATACTAATGAGTTTCTTTGCAAGGAGTTTGAAAAGTGTATGCAACTTGAATTTGAGATGTCTTCAATGGGTGAACTAAATTTCTTTCTTGGACTCTAAGTCAAGCAAATGCAAGATGGGATATTCATATGTCAAGCCAAGTACGCAAAGGAGCTTATAAAGAAATTTGGACTCAAGGTTCGAAAGTTTGCAACACTCTCATGGCAACTACAACCAAGCTTGATAGGATGACCAAGTAAATGTGTTGATATTAAGTTATATAGAAGTATGATTGGTAGTTTGTTGTATTTAACGGCTAGTATGCCGATATCTGTTTAGTGTGTGTCTTTGTGCTAGATTCCAATCGTGTCCTAAAGAGTCTCATCTTATTGCGGTAAAACGCATCATTCGTTATATTAAGGGCACAATTGGAATGGGTCTTTGGTATCCGAAAACCGGAGATTTTTCTATGACGAGTTTTTCGGATGCCGACTATGCGGGTTGTAGAGTGGATAGAAAGAGTACTAGTAGGACATGTCAATTTCTTGGTAATTGTCTTGTTTCATGGTCCTCTAAGAAACAAATTCCGTAGCTCTCTCAACCGCCGAGGCAGAGTATGTTGCGGCGGGGGCTTGTTGTGCACAAGTCCTTTGGATGAACATACTCTCCTTGATTATGATTTGCATTATGACCATATAAAAATATTTTGTGATAATACTAGTACTATTCATATGACTAAGAATGCAAATCAACATAGTAAGACCAAATACATTGAGATTAGATATCACTTTCTTAGAGATCATTTTGAAAAGGTGATATAGATATTGATTATGTTTCTTCGGATTTGCAACTTGTCGATATTTTCACTAAACCACTTGAATTTAATAGATTTTCCTTTATATGTGGTGAACTTAATGTTTGTGTTATTGAATAGACTTGTTTTTCTTGTTTCTTTATCCCTTTTTGATGAATGACAAAAAGGGGGAGAAGTATAATATGAGTAAGTATGGTTTTGGTTTTTGCAAAGTGTGTGTTTTTTATGAATTCTTGTATATGAGTTCTAAGTTTATATGGTTTTGTGTTTCCAAGTGTGTGTTTTATGACTCATGATTTTTAGTCTCATGGTTTTTGATTGCAATTCAAATTGCTTTTACTTGTTTAATATAGCATAATTTGAGGGGAGTTTTCACCTCTCTTTTATCTTGTTTATATAGCCTATTTGTTTTGTCATCATCAAAAAGGGGGAGATTGTTGGCCCAAGAGGTTACACTCTCCATTTGTTTAGAGTTTTGATGATAACAAAACACTTAGGAGCTATATGGTACTAATAAGTTATTTAAGATGAAGTTTCAGGTTTGAACCATTTATGATGGCCATTGCTTAGCACTTGGAAGATTTTCTAGGTTCATGGAGCAAATAAGGCAAATGACACAAGAAGAAATGTTCATAGAAGAGAAGACTCTAGCAAAGCATTGCATGGCTCAAGACTTCAGTTTGGCTCAAGAGACTTCATTAGATTTGTTTTTAGTTTTATAGTTTTGTTAAAGGATAGTGGATAGGTTGAAGCTCATGTTCCTATACACAAGTTTTTGCGAACATGGTTTTTCCAAAAATTTCTCCTATAAATTTATAAAAAATATTTTAAATAAAGTTTATTACTTACAACTCCATTTTATGTATTATACCTAGTTATGAAAAAAACTATTTTTTAAAACTATCCCAAACTATTCAAAATCTTTTTCAAAATTTCAAGTTTTGACCTGAGCCGGTCGACCGACTCTATGTCAGGTCAGATCGGTCGACCAACCGGTCGACCGGGAATCTGACCGTTGGGTGTGTGCATGTGTGCACGTTTCCCGGTCGATCAGACGGTCGACCGGACCCAATTGCGGTCGACCGACCTTCGGCCGACTGTAAGCAAGCAACTCTCTGTTTGTTGCGGTCGACCGACCGGTCGACCGTAGGCCGCAACGGCTCTTTTTATTTGAAACCCGGTCGACCGACCGGTCGACCGAGAGTGAGTTTTTCTGCCATAACGGCTAGTTTTTTTTAAACACGTTTTAATTAAACCTTTTGTCTCTAAAACGAGTTTTAAGGCTGTTTTATGGGTCAAATTCTTCCTATTATCATTATGTGAGTTTACTCTTCAAACCCTAGCCCTATCCTATAAATAGGGGTGATTAGGGTTATGGTTAATACAACAAGCATTTGCAAAATACTCAAGTTTTAAAAGGCTTTCAAAAGAGTTTGGTTCTTGGCTTTTGTGCTGAAAAATCTCTCTCATTTCTGAAGTTTTAGTTTCAAACTCTCTCTCAATTCTTTTTCTTTTTCCACTTACAATACTTGAGCTTCATCCTACACATTGTTCTACAGGGTTCTTGTAAGGGAAAGAGGATTTTTTAAAAGAGAGTTTGTGGTCTTTTGATCACCAAGAGATACTTGTATTCAAGATTGTGGAGTTGGGTACTCCGGTGTGATTGTGACTCTTTGTGAAGTTATAGTGGTTAGAAATCCTTCTGGGAAGGCGGGGACGTAGAGCTGGGTGCTCGAACCTCGGATAAATTCTCAGTGTTCGCATTTGGTTTACTTGCTTCTTGCTTTAATTCCTTATTTATATTCATTGCTTCTTATTCATTGCTTCATTTACTTGCTCTACATATTCATTGCAATATTGTACTTGCTCTTCATATTCATTGCTATATACACTTGTTTCATATTCATATTGTTGATCAAATACTCATACAACAAGATTGCAATACGCACCTCAAACTCTTATCTAGAGGAATCACGAGGAAGAAGTTCAGAGGCCTTCACGGGGTATTCGGCTTCTAGTCTTGTTTTGGGTGATCGTTGCATCATAACATTTTTAATTGTGCATTGATTAGCATTATCACCTATTCACCCCCCTCTAGGTGATTTCAATTTTTGTATTGATGTCACTTCAATCTTCAAGTTACAAGCACTCAATTCCTCTCTCTCACAGGTACTTGTACTGAACTACAAATTGCAAAATAAAAATACAACTTTTGTACTATCTAACAAAGAACCTAAACCTTAAAGTATAAACAAAATTTCTAATCCTAGTCTTTGCTCCTTTTTACTCTGTTGAAACTGGTATTTATAGGAAAAAACTAGAGGGGGGAATCATATGAAGATTGGGGGAGCAACGCTCCCCAACCTCTTTAACAAAGCCGCAGAAACGCGGCTAGGGCCGTGTTTCCGCGGCCCTGGTGTGGCCAGATGGCCACACCTAAGTGGTGGAACTCCCCCCTTTGGTGATTCACCCATATCTTCTGCTGGTTTTCTCGTTTCTGCTCCATGATTTGATGAAACAGCCTTTGATTGTTGGCTTTAACCGCTCGATTTGGGAGGATTCTTTTTAACCGGTTTTTAACCTCTCTGATATGCCAAGATTTTGCCCTGATTCCTTGATTTCGAATTTATTCTGAATTAAGTCAGAATTTGGTGGGCTTTTGGGCTTGTTTCTCTTTCCTTTCTTTTAGCAATTGGGCCTACATTTAACAAAGAAAAAGAAGGCTTATTAATAGGATTTATTAGCTAAAAACTATGGTAAGGTGACAATGTATATGCAAAATATGTGACTGTTCACACCCCCACACTTATCTTTTGCTCGCCCTCGAGCAAAACTTCAGACTAATTCTAATCAATTATTAGACCACTTTCGCAGGTCACTCGATTGTACTGAGCATGTGCAACAAGCCGTTAAACCTCTAGGTTACCCCTAGAGGACGAGTTTTGTCTCGTGAGGGTTTTCAGTGGATTGCACCCACAAAATCCATAAAAATTTTTAGTATTTTCGAAAAGCATTTTTAAAGGAGAAAATATTTGAAGTATATTTGTAAGGCTTTAAGTAATCTATAAGTTATAGGAATATCAAATTTTTCATTCCGAAACTCAGTCTCTATTCGAAAACATGTCATCAATCAAAGTAAGGAGTCAAATTGTACCTCTCATCTAGTCTATTAATTTACCCTGAGTCGTATGCACCATCGTGACTGTGAAGTTGACTAAGAGTTCTTTAACATTAACTCTTATGCCTTATTTATATTTATTTTTGATGGAATTTATTCTTCAATTTCATTAGGCTTTCTAATCTGCCCATGTAACGAGCCTTTAGTCGGTGACACCCAAATCAGACAGTTTTAGAGCACCAGGTGAGAAAACCCCCTAAGGACTTAAACACTCGAGCAGATAAGGCCACGAAACCAAGGTTTTTATTTATAAAATGTACCTCTTTTAGGTGTGAATACTTATGCTTCATGAGGAACAAATACCCAGCTTAATTAGAGGATTTATATATATATTTTTCAAACTTATCGAATTATCTTTTGCATGAATACCAAGGCTTGCTTAGGCCAAAGCACCTAGCTAATCAATAATTAGATTTGTTTATATATATAAAATTTTTTCATACATATATATATATATTTTTTATAAGGCATAAGAGTTTTTGTTTTTAGACCCTAAGTGTGTAAGTGTATTCAGTGTGCATACTTCATCAAGGTAAATATCAAGACTAAATTACTTTCACAAATTTTCTTCCTAACCCTAAAAATCAACAAGTTATCTGACTTTGACCAAGTATAAGAAATCCTAATTATGATTTTTCTATTCCTTAAAATTGACTTAATTTCTTACAAAAATTTATCAAAATATTGTTTTAACCTTTTAAAAAAGTTTTTTTTAATATATATATTTTTCTTTTTTTCTTTTTTTTTATATTAGTTATGTTAGAACCCTCCCCCACACTTATCTCATGCATTGTCCCAATATATAAAAGAAATGTATAGATGCATAAAATAAAATGGAAAAGTGGAAAGTTACCGATACACTGGGTCAAAAAGACCGATAGCCGTTTCATTTACCGGCACCGATTCCAAGAAAGGTTTAAGGCGTTGACCATTTACCTTAAAGTCATTTCCATTCTTGATGTCACTGATCTCAACTGCACTGTGTGAAAACCGATTTTCACAACGAATGACCCAGTCCATCTTGATTTTAATTTTCCTGAAAAAAGATGAAGCCTAGAATTATAGAGTAAGACTTTTTATCCAGGGACAAAGGTTTTTCTTATGATGTGTTTATCATGAAAATCTTAACTCTATCTTTAGTGATCCTAGCATTTTCATAGGCCTCATTTCTTAACTCCTCTAATTCGGAAATTTGTAACTTCCGAAGGTCACCGGCCTTAGTCAAGTCGAAATTCAACTGCTTGATTGCCCATAAGGCCCAGTGCTCTAACTCAACGGGCAGGTGACAAGCTTTACCATAGACTAACCTATAGGGAGACATTCCTAGAATCATCTTAAAAGCGTTCATGTAGGCCCATAGGGCATCTACAAGTTTGATGGACCAATCTTTCTGGTTTTGGTTCACAGTTTTCTCCAGATAAGCTTGACTTGTCTATTGGAAACCTCAACCTGCCCACTGGTTTGAGGATGATAAGGTGTGAAAAACTTGTGAGTTATGGCATACTTTCGCATAAGAGCTTCAAAGGATCTATTGCAAAGTGAGTGCCATTATCACTGATGATAGCATGAAGGGTTCCGAAGCGTGAAAAAATGTTCTCTTTTAAAAACTTTATGACAACTTTATTATCATTAGTCTTACAAGGAATGACTTCTACCCACTTGGACACATAATCCACAGTAACCAATATGAATTAGGAATAGACCCATAAAGTCGATGCCCCAAACATCAAAGAGTTCTATTTCTAGAATTGGGTTGAGGGGCATCATATTTCGTTTTGAAATCCTTCCTACCATTTGGCATCTAAGGCACGTCTTGTAAAATTCAGAAGCATCCTTGAACAAAGTGGGCCAATAGATCCCGCTTTGTAGCAATTTTTCAGCAGTCTTGCGGGGACCAAAGTGTCCACCGCATGCAAGTTCATGACAAAAGGATAGAACACTCTTAACCTCCTCATCGGGAATGCATCTCCTAATAATTTGGTCAGAACAGTACTTAAAAAGATACAGTTCCTCCCAAAAGAAATACCGGACTTGGGATAAGAACCGGTATATATCGTTTTTGGACCAATGAGACGGAGTTTGGTTTGAGACTAAGTAATTCACTATATCAGCAAACCAAGGTTCCCTAAAGATAGCTAAGAGATTTTCATCAGGAAAATCCTCATTTATGGGTAATTTGTTGCATGGAGAATTAGGGATTCGTGAGAGATGGTCAGCAATGACATTTTCTATGTCTTATTTGTCTCGAATCTCAAGATCAAATTCTTGAAGAAGGAGGATCCAACGAATGAGTCGGGCCTTGGCATCCTTCTTCATCATAAGGTACCTAAGCGCAGAATGATTGGTGAAAATGGTGGTTTTGGACCCTAGTAGGTAGGGACAAATTTCTCTGAGGCAAACACTACTGCCAAGAATTCCTTCTCAGTCATAGTGTAGTTCAATTGAGCATCGTTGAGAGTCCTACTAGAGTAGTAAATCACATGTTGCTTGTTATCAATGCGTTATCCTAGGACAACGCCTATGGCAAAATCGGAAGCATCGCACATGATTTCGAACAGCTTAGACCAATCCGGTGCAGATATGATTGGTGCAGAAATAAGCTCTCTCTTAAGCTTCTCCCAAGAATTCATGCATTCAGTATCGAAAGTGAAGGACACATCCTTAGCTAACAGATTAGTCAAGGGCCTAGCAATTTTGCTAAAATCCTTGATAAATCTTCGGTAGAAATCAGCATGTCCTAAGAAGGATCTAATGTCCTTAACGCATTTGGGCATGAGAAGCTTAGCAATAACCTCAATTTTAGCTCTGTCCACTTCAATTCCTTTCTTGGAGATTTCATAACCCAAGACAATTCCATGTTTTACTATGATGTGACATTTCTCCCAATTCAGTGTCAGATTTTTCTCAGCACAATGTTAAAGGACAAGTTCTAAATGGTGGAGACATTGAGTGAATGAATCTCCGTAGATGAAGAAATCATCCATAAAGATCTCTAAGAATCGTTCTACCATATCAGAGAAAAGACTCAACATGCAACGTTGAAACGTTGCTGGGGCATTGCATAAGCCGAAAGGAATTCGACGATAAGCAAATGTCCCAAATGGACATGTGACGTAGTCTTTTCTTGGTCCTCAGGAGCAATAGGGATCTGATTATACCCCGAGTAACCGTCCAAGAAACAGTAATACTCGTGACCTGCCAACGTTCAAGCATTTGATCAATGAAGGGAAGTGAAAAATGGTCCTTACGAGTTGCAGCATTAAGCTTCCTATAGTCAATGCAAACTCGGATCTTCGTGGGAAGTCGAGTTTGGACCAACTAATTGTTCTCGTTTTTCACTACGGTGAAACCGGATTTCTTTGGAACCGCATGGACAGGACTGACCCATTGGCTATCCAAAATGGGATAAATTATCCCATTGTCTAAGAGTTTTATAATTTCAGCATGAACAGCCTCTTGCATTATAGGGTTTAACCTACGCTACTGATTAGTCTCTAATTTTGCATAATTTTCATCACATTCTCACATTTATTTGATAATAAATTCTGCTAATAATACCTTGCTTCCTTGATTTTAGGTCCATGGTGTTCAAATGAAGAAGAAGACCTAAATCACCATTTAATTGGTGATTAAGATCCTACCAAGTAGCCATTGACCTTAGAGTGAAGATTTTGTCAGCCTAGGGAGTCAAATCGCAAATCCAGGAGTACAGGTGGTCAGAAGACAGTCTGGGCGACGCGCTACCCAAAACTGGGCGCGCGCCGCCCTGGCTTGGCCGCGAAAACGCGGCCAAAGCCATGTTTCCGCGGCCATCTTGGCGCGCGGCGCTTCATTTTGGGCCACGTGCTGTGCACGTGGCCCCCTTTGCCCTGGTGCCTATAAAAGCGCCCCCAGGGGTCTTCAGTGAACCAGATCCAGAGTTTAGAGCAAGTTGTTGTAATTTTATTTTTAAGATTTGTAGTTGTTGTTGTTCTTCTTCTAGTTGTAGGTTTAGCCATTAGAGTGAAAGAGAGAGTGTGTAAAAGTTGTATTTGGAGGGTGACAATCAATACAATTAATTACTTCTCTTCCTTCTTTCTATTTACTTGTCTTTGCATTTACTTTTACTTGTTGTAGTGTAACTTCTTTCTTCTCCACTTCTTCTCTTTTACTTTGTTGTAGTGTAACTTCCTCTCTTTAACTTTTCTTTTCTTTTGTTTTCTTGTAGTGTACCTCCCTCTTTCCACTTCTTCTACTTTGTTGTTTCTTTTACTTTTATGGCTAACTAACTTTTTCATTTAGCATGGCTAACTAACTACTAACCCACTAATTTCTAACACTTGTTTGATAACCCGCATGAGTCAATAGTGCCAAACAAGCCTTGTGCAAATGAGAGCTTTGGCATCTTAAGACGAGGGTTCTAACTCTAATTTACCTACAAGTATCTACTTTCTTATACTTCATGCTTAATGAGTTATGATGATCTATGAATTGTATACTTTACTTGTTATTGTAAGTTAGAGACTTTTTCTTTTAACTTTGCCGATACCAATAGTGCACTCGAGTCTTCCCTTATTCTTGCCTTCTATCGGATCTTGATAAGGGAATGTCCGAGTTTTTGCCGTGTAAGGCTAAGTTTTAGGATGAACTTCACTCGATTTCCACGTGAATAGTTCCAATGCACAAGGTTGTGTTTGCCTATGATCTATCGTGAGGCTATCTTCAAAGAGTTAGAAATTAGTGGGAGCACTTAGTAGAAAGTTAACCATGCATTTTTACAACTAAGAAAAAAATCACTTTTACAAACCACCAAAACATTTTCCAACAATTCTTTAAAACAACTTCTTTCACTTTTCAATTCTTTATTTGGAAACAAGAAATTTCTTTCGTCTTGAACATAAAAGCCGCATCAAGCTTCCATCGCTCTCCCTCCTTGTGGATACGACCCGTATAGCCACTTCGCTACTACGGAAGAATCGCAAAAGCAGTAACATCAACCCATACTTCCTTCTTTTATTTAGTGCTTGCTTTTTGCCGATCAAATTTTAGCGCCGTTGCCGGGGAGGGAACGGCTTTATTGTTCACTACTAAAGATTGTTCTTTTTGTGTGTAGGAGAAGTACCAAGGAGCTCACTATCGCGGGAAGCAAAAGAGGTGGCCAAGGACATTGCGCGAGGACTCATTTGCCCTCGAAAAATTCGTGTAAAAGCGAGTTTTTCCAATTGAAGTACTAACAAACTTGTTTGCAGGGTTGCCGAAAGCCGTTAAAAAAAAAATTTTGCTTTCTAATTTTTTAGTTTCCTTGGATGCTTCACCTATATGCATGTGTAATAAATTCAACAGAAATTCACTTGTTGCTTAATTGAAATTTGGATTAGACCTTTGCATATAGGGCACGTGTCTATTTCAATTCATTTCAATTTCTGTTGAAGAGTGCTGGAGATAAGGTATGTGTGCATTCATATAGAATAGGACTAACATTTTGAAGTGATTTACCGCTTTGAGTGTTACCTTATTATGAATAAATTGTACACTTGCACAATTGACTTTAAGGGCAAAACCCAAATAAACAAGATAAGGTAGGGATTTCATCACCCTTCCTTAGCCCAAAAATCATCTCCAAGTGCACTCACATTTTCCCAAGCCTAACTAAAAATCAATAGACGTTGGCCCTAGGGACATCTCGGACTCACTAAGAGATTAACCGAGGTTGGAAATTGTAAGAACTATACTCCTGCAAAATCGGTGTCTAAGGAAAGTGGATTGAGAGGTAAAGCCTCGAAAGCTCCGTGGTTTGGCATAATTAGGCCCGTGGCTCTGCCCGGATACCTCCCTCCGAGCTTTGCCCTTTCCTGGCCGATTAGGTTATAGTCGAGTTCCTGCAACAACCTTCCCCGGAGAATCGACCAGTTAGGAGTCGTCTAGGTCCAGGTACCTTAGACTAAGGCTTGTGGTTGTTTTTCTTTCTTTTGTTTGTTTTTAGTTCTTTTTTCGATTGTTTGTTGTCTTCACGTTGGTTGTGGTGTGCTGCATGCAAGAGTGGGTGAGAGATCCGTCAACTTCTAGATTAACAAGAAACACTTCTCTACCCTTGCATCCAGGACCGGTGATGGCGTCACTTCAGGATAGATTTTACCCGATCAGAACTTCACTTCCATCTTGCATAAAACTTCCTGAAGCTAACGGCAATAACTTTGAGTTAAAGCCACAATTCATTAACACTCTTCCCAAATTTCATGGTTAGAATCAGAGGACGCATACTTCTTTGTTAGGGAATTTGAAGAAGTATGCCTCATGATGCGTATACCCCAGCTAGGAGACGATGCCGTTAGGTTACGTTTCATCCCTTTTTCCCTAAAGGACCTAGCTAAGAAGTGGTTGTACAGCTTGGCAGCAGATTCAGTCACGACCTGGGATGATTTCGTCAAGGCCTTCTTAAAGAAATTCTACCGCATTCACAAGACTGCCCTCATTAGGAAAAACATCATGCAGTTTAAGCAAGACCCGAGCGAACCATTTTGGAGATACTTTGAGCGATTCAAAGATCTCCTCGCTCAGTGCCCTCATCATGGCGTGGAGAAATGGCGTCAATGCCAGATTCTCTACGATGGTCTAGATTATCAGACTAAGACCCTGTTAGAAACGATGTGTCAGGGAGGGTTCTTGCAGAAGGATGAGAATCAGGGTTGGGATTTGTTTGAAGATTTAGTGGAGAAAACCCTACAATGGGAGCCAGCCTCGAAAAAACCTAGGAATTCACAATTTATAGCTTCAAGAGGAGGGCTCCTATCTCTAGAATCATCCATAGCTGCCGAGGCTAAGATTGCTACCCTGATGAGAAGGATAGAGGCTCTAGAAATAAAAGAGTCTGCTAGTGTCACCAGATCACCCACCACCAATTCACAATCCGGGTTGTTCGTATTGTCAGGCACCGAACCATGTCTTTGAAGAGTGCCCTGTTTTTCATGCCCAACAAGTGCCACCGGAACACATGAACGTGGCTTACTCACGGCCGCTTCACAACCCCTACCCGCAGACCTACAATCCCGGGTGGAGGAATCACCCAAATTTCTCCTAGGCCCCAAACAATCCTCCCAGACCTAATTTTTCCAACAACTTTCACCATCCTGCTCCTCCACCACCTTTTCCCAATCAAGCCCCATCTTTCTCCTCCCAAGGCTCTCCAATGGAAAAGAAAATCAGTAAATTGGAGGAGAGCATAGAGGCTTTCATTAGTCCCAAGCCGCTTTTATGCAGAATCAGGGACAAACTCTGAACAGTCATTCACAGGCCATATCAAGGTTGGAATTGCAGATGAGCCAGTTAGCTAGCTCCCTAAGTGAGAGACCTAAGGGTACTTTGCCTAGTCAGCCACTAGTTAACCCAAAACCTCCACCAAGCATATGAAGTTCAGGATCCATCAATTAACCAGTGTAATGCTGTTCACACACTGAGATCTGGAAAGAAGGTAGACAACCAGGTCCACCAACAGAAGAGTCCAGTCCATCCTGATCCCACTCAAGCCTCCACCTCTGCTAGTTCCTCCAATCCGCTCCACAGACATCTGACGAGGACAAAGCTGCTGAACAAGTTCACAAGCCTGTAGCACCCTTTCCCAATAGGCTTAGGAACAACAATAAAAATATGCACATGGAGAAAATGCTAGAGATGTTCAACCAGGTCAAGTTAAATGTGCCACTTCTAGACGCTAACCAACAAGTCCTGGCTTATGCCAAATTTCTGAAGGATATGTGTACTAAGAAGAGAAAGACCAATGTGCCCAAGAAAGTGTTCTTGGCCACTAACATAAGCAAAATTCTGTCTGGCCCCATTCCGGTAAATACAAGGATCCCGGATGTCCCACCATTTCCTGCACCATAGGACAGACCGAAATCAGTAGAGCGCTTCTTGACCTAGGAGCAAGTATCAACTTGCTGCCTCTCTCAGTATACCAGCAGCTTGGGTTGGGTGAGCTAAGCCCAACTTGAGTCACCATTCAGCTAGCTGACCGATCTGTGAAGATCCCAAAGGGGGAAATCACAGATGTCCTCATCCGGGTCGGGGATTTCATTTACCCCGTTGACTTCATTGTGCTTGAGACCCACCTGTGTCTAATCTTAGGTCTCAAACTCCCGTCATCTTAGGGCGCCCATTCCTTGCTACAGCCAATGCCATAATCAACTGTAGGAACGGGTCCATGCGATTAACTTTCGGAGACATGACGAAGGAAGTCAATGTCTTCAATCTTGGAAGACAACCTAGGGATGTCAATGATCAGACATTTGAGGTCAATTCTATTGAAAACCTGACCAGTGAACATGAGGAATGCATGGAGATAGAAACTGAGGCAGAGTTTGATCTGGAGGCTGAGGATTTCAATTTAGACCAGATCGTAGATTCAGCAGTGGATTGGGCATCAAGCCCCAGTATACCCCATCCTAGGATCGAAAGCCCAGAGATTCCCTCCAATGAAGCAACACCTTCCCTAGAGCTGAAAGCCCTGCCTGAACATCTCAAATACGCCTACCTGAGCGGAAAGGACACCTTGCCAGTCATCATAGCATCCCACCTGACTGAGCAACAAGAGGACAGCTTAATGTCTTTTCTGAAAAGACATAGGGAAGCCATTGGATGGACAATGAAGGACATCAAGGGAATAAGTCCAGCCATAGTGCAACATAGAATCCATTTAGTTGATGAAGCAATCCCTAGGAGCGACCCACAGCGCAGGCTTAACCCTCTCATGCAAGAGGCAGTGAAGGCTGAAATTCTAAAACTATTAGATAATGGGATCATTTATCCCATTTCTGATAGCCAATGGGTTAGCCCGGTTCATGCGGTCCCAAAGAAGGCTGGCTTTACGGTAGTAGAAAATGAGGAAAAAGAGTTGGTACAAACAAGATTGCCTACCAAGGTTCGTGTTTGTATCGACTACACGAAGTTGAATGCTGCTACCCGTAAAGACCATTTCCCGCTACCCTTCATCGACCAAATGCTTGAGCGTTTGGCTGGACATGAGTACTACTGCTTTCTGGATGGGTACTCGGGATACAATCAAATCCCCATTGCTGCAGAAGACCAGGAAAAGACAACGTTCACTTGCCCGTTCGGAACCTTTGCTTATAGGCGCATGCCTTTTGGATTGTGCAATGCTCCTCAACGTTCCAACGGTGCATGGTTAGTTTGTTCTCTGATATGGTGGAACGTTTTCTTGAGATTTTCATGGATGACTTCTCCATCTACGGAGATTCATTTGATCAATGTCTTCATCACTTAGAGTTAGTGCTACAAAGATGCATTGAGAAGAACCTAACTCTAAACTGGGAAAAATGCCATTTTATGGTGAGACAGGGGATTGTCTTGGGCCATGAGATTTCGAGGAGAGGCATAGAAGTGGATAAGGCTAAGGTAGAAGTGATTGCTAAGCTCCCACCACCCAAAAGCATCAAGGATATTAGATCCTTTTTAGGGCATGCTGGGTTCTACCGACGGTTCATTAAGGACTTTAGCAAAATTGCGAGGCCCTTAACTAACCTGCTCGCTAAGGACGTGCCCTTTGACTTCAATGATGAATGTTTCAAGTCTTGGGGGAGGCTTAAGCAAGAACTGATTTCTGCACCTATCATTTCTGCTCCTAATTGGGCCCAGCCATTTGAAATCATGTGTGATGCATCTGATTTTGCAATTGGTGCTGTTCTAGGACAGCGCATCGATAATAGGCAGCACGTGATTTACTATTCGAGTAGGACTTCGAATGACACCCAACAGAACTATACAACGACTGAGAAGGAATTCTTCGCCGTTGTCTTTGCGTTAGAAAAATTCCGGCCCTACTTATTAGGTTCGAAAACGGTGATTTTCACGGATCACTCGGCTCTGAAATCCTCATGACCAAGAAGGAAGCAAAAGCCCGACTGATTCGGTGGATCCTTTTGCTTCAAGAATTTGACTTAGAAATTCGGGATAAACGAGGTATTAAAAATGTGGTTGCTGATCATCTTTCACGAATTCCGAATGCACTAACCATCCAAGCTCCGATCAACGAGGATTTCCCTGATGAGCACATCCTAGCCATTCTTAAGGAACCCTGGTATGCTGACATCGTTAATTACCTGGCCACGGGACAATTACCCGCTGACTGGACAAAGTAAGACCAATACCGCTTCTTTGCCCAAGTACGGTACTTCTTCTGGGAAGAACCGTATCTTTTTAAGTATTGTCCAGACCAAATAATTAGACGATGCATACCCGAAGAGGAACAGAGGAGTGTGCTCAGCTTTTGTCATGATCTTGCATGCGGAGGACACTTCGGTCCCCGTAAGACTGCAGAGAAGGTTCTACAAAGTGGGTTCTACTGGCCCACTTTGTTCAAGGATTCATATCATTTTTGCAAGACATGTACAAATTGTCAGAAAATCGGAAAAATTTCTAGAAGAGACAGGATGCCCCTGAACCCAATCCTTGAAGTTGAAATCTTTGATGTTTGGGGTATCGATTTCATGGGGCCATTCCCCAACTCCTTCGGTAACCAATTCATTTTAGTTGCTGTTGATTATGTCTCTAAATGGGTAGAAGCTGTGTCGACCAAGACGAATGACAACAAAGTGGTTGTCAAATTTCTTAAAGATAACATCTTCTCCCGATTTGGCACCCCGAGAGCGATAATTAGTGATATGGATCACATTTCTGCAACAGAGTTTTTGAAACTCTGATGCTAAAATATTCCATCAATCATAAGTTATCAACCCCGTATCATCCCCAGACAAATGGGCAGGTAGAACTCACCAACCGACAGATCAAGCTCATTCTGGAAAAGACTGTCGGACAAAACCGAAAGGATTGGTTGGTTAAGCTCAATGATGCATTGTGGGCTTACCGTACCGCATTTAAGACAGTTCTGGGGATGTCTCCTTACAGACTCGTGTTTGGAAAAGCCTGTCATCTGCCAGTAGAATTAGAACACCGGGCCCTCTGGGCAATTAAGCAACTCAACTTTGACCTGACCAAGGCCTGTGAACTTAGGAAACTGCAGATTTCTAAATTAGAGGAGATACGGAATGAAGCTTATGAGAATGCACGAATGACCAAGAGCCGGACCAAACTTTTCCATGACCAATTCATAACCCGAAAAACTTTGTCCCAGGAGATAGGGTTTTGCTGTACAATTCTAGGCTTCATATTTTTGCGGGGAAACTAAAACTCGTTGGTCGGGACCATTCATTGTGCGCACTGTTTTCCCACACGGTGCTGTGCTTATTGCCGACCCTAAAAATAACACGGAATTTAAAGTGAATGGGCAAAGACTGAAACCCTTCTTGACCACTGAGCCGATGATTCCAGATGATAGTGTGCTGACTCTTTTTGCCCCATCATACACCTAACCCCACCAAACAACCAAAAAAAAAAAATTGTTTATATGTTTACCCCGTGTACATTCTTTCGCCTATTTGCACTTGGCCGGCCCGAGTCCACGAAGACGGTAACATCATTCCTTCCCCCTATTTATTGCATTTGCATCTGCATTCATTGAGGACAATGCATTAGATAGGTGTGGGGGGGTGCTAACACTTTTTCTTTTTCTTTTTCTCTTCTTTCTTCCTTCTTTCAAAAAAAAAAAATCTCAGATTGAAAAGAAATTTCATACTCTTTATAAAAATACCAAAAGATTGTAGGAATTATGGGAATCTTAGTAATAAATCTTTATTTTTGCCTAAGTAAACAAGAAAGAATGGTTTGACTAAAAAGATAGGAGGGATAAGGAAATAATTCATACCTTTTATTTAGCCTTAGTAGAATATGCATAATTCACACACACATGCTTGGGATTTAGAGACACAACTCTGAAAAAAAACTGGATAATTGTGCCTCAAGAAGCATGATTACTCACGCTAAAAAAAATAATAATAAATAAATAAATAAAAAATCTTATATATAAATTAATCTTGATTTCGTGGCTTACTCCACTTGCATATTTGATCTGAAGGGTGTTTTTTTCCACCTGGTGCCCTAAGACCATCTGGTTTGGGAGTCATCAGTTTGATATGTGTTACATAAGTGAAGTAGAAAGCCTAATGGAACCAAAAATAATAAGTAAATATTAATAAAATTAAATGATATTCAAGGTTGAGTTGAAAAATCCCAAGCACATTACACTTACACATTATGCATATCTATCTAAAGCAAAATAAAAGAATGAGTTAGAAGTACAAGATCCTTTCTAAATTTAAAGAAAAACCAAAGTTTCTTCTTTTATGAAGGCTAAAGTATAAGAGGACTTATGAGGGTTAACCTAATTCTTATATCATTCGGTCATTTTTACTTAGATGATTGAAACTTCTTTTTCAAAAAAAAAAAAATCTTCTAACAACTAACTTCTTGTCTTTACTTATTGGATTTTGTGGGTGCAATCCGCTGAAAACCCTCAGGAGACAACACTCCTCCTCTAGGGGAAACCTAGAGGTTTAAAGGCTTGTTGCACATGCTCAGTGCAATCGCGTCACCTGCGAAAGTGGTATAATAATTCTCTTATTTTTGTTTTGCTCGGGACGAGCAAAAGATAAGTGTGGGGGTGTGATTAGTCTCTAATTTTGCATAATTTTCATCACATTCTCACATTTATTTGATAATAATTCTGCTAATAATACCTTGCTTCCTTGATTCTAGGTCCATGGTGTTCAAATGAAGAAGAAGACCTAAATCACCATTTAATTGGTGATTAGATCCTACCA
The DNA here is from genome assembly GCA_038442645.1 of Agave tequilana. NCBI lineage: Eukaryota > Viridiplantae > Streptophyta > Magnoliopsida > Asparagales > Asparagaceae > Agave > Agave tequilana. The sequence goes on along the minus strand of JAVJIF010019868.1, from coordinate 9,777 downwards.
AGTAGCCATTGACCTTAGAGTGAAGATTTTGTCAGCCTAGGGAGTCAAATCGCAAATCCAGGAGTACAGGTGGTCAGAAGACAGTCTGGGCGACGCGCTACCCAAAACTGGGCGCGCACCGCCCTGGCTTGGCCGCGAAAATGCGGCCAAAGCCGCGTTTCCGCGGCCATCTTGGGCGCGCGCGCGCTTCAGTTATGGGCCACGTGCTGTGCACGTGGCCCCCATTGCCCTGGTGCCTATAAAAACCCCCCCAGGGGTCTTCAGTGAACCAGATCCAGAGTTTAGAGCAAGTTGTTGTAATTTTGTTTTTAAGATTTGTAGTTGTTGTTCTTCTTCTTCTAGTTGTAGGTTTAGCTATTAGAGTGAAAGAGAGAGAGTGTGTAAAAGTTGTATTTGGAGGGTGACAATCAATACAAGTAATTACTTCTCTTCCTTCTTTCTATTTACTTGTCTTGACATTTACTTTTACTTGTTGTAGTGTAACTTCTTTCTTCTTCACTTCTTCTCTTTTACTTTGTTGCAGTGTAACTTCCTCTCTTTAACTTTTCTTTTCTTTTGCTTTCTTGTAGTGTACCTCCCTCTTTCCACTTCTTCTACTTTGTTGTTTCTTTTACTTTTATGGCTAACTAACTTTTTCATTTAGCATGGCTAACTAACTACTAACCCACTAATTTCTAACACTTGTTTGATAACCCGCATGAGTCAATAGTGCCAAACAAGCCTTGTGCAAATGAGAGCTATGGCATCTTAAGACGAGGGTTCTAACTCTAATTTACCTACAAGTATCTACTTTCTTATACTTCATGCTTAATGAGTTTTGATGATCTATGAGTTGTATACTTTACTTGTTATTGTAAGTTAGAGACTTTTTCTTTTAACTTTGCCGATACCAATAGTGCACTCGAGTCTTCCCTTATTCTCGCCTTCTATCAGATCTTGATAAGGGAATGTCCGAGTTTTTGCCGTGTAAGGCTATGTTTTAGGATGAACTTTCACTCGATTTCCACGTGAATAGTTCCAATGCACAAGGGTTGTGTTTGCCTATGATCTATCGTGAGGCTATCTTCAAAGAGTTAGAAATTAGTGGGAGCACTTAGTAGAAAGTTAGCCATGCATTTTTACAACTAAGGAAAAAATCACTTTTACCAACCACCAAAACATTTTCCAACAATTCTTTAAAACAACTTCTTTCACTTTTCAATTCTTTATTTGGAAACAAGAACTTTCTTTCGTCTTGAACATAAAACCGCATCAAGCTTCCATCGCTCTCCCTCCTTGTGGATACGACCCGTATAGCCACTTCGCTACTACGGAAGAATCGCAAAAGCAGTAACATCAACCCACACTTCCTTCTTTTATTTAGTGCTTGCTTTTTGCCGATCAGCTACGGGTCTCTTTTAGGTGTGGCATCTTCATTGAGATGAATGCAATGTTGAACGATGGTCGGACTTAATCCCTTATATCAGTCATAGTCCAACCAATGGCTTCCCTATGTTTTCTTAGAATTGCTTTAAGATCTTCTTCTTTCCCGTCATTTAAATGGGAGGCATGATGACAGGAAACGTCTCTTGTTCGCCTAGATAGACGTACTTGAGATGCGCAGGTAAGGCTTTCAATTCTAAGAAAGAGGAAGGCTAGTTGGAAGGACTAGTCAAATTTGTTGGCTCCATTATTGGTGAAATAGGGTTCGAGGCCCAATTCACATCAGAACTACAACCTGATCAAGATTAAAGTCGTCAGACTCTAACCCGAAGTCACACTCAGTTTCTAGTTTTCCAATTCTTTCCTATGTTCACTTGTTAAGTTCTCAATTAGGTTGACTTCAAATGTTTGGTCCTCAAGATCGCGGGGTTATTTTCCTAGATTGAAGACATTGACTTCTCTAGTCATGTCCCAAAGGTTAATCTCATAGACCCATTTCTACAATTAATGATGGCATTGGCAGTCGCAAGGAATGGTCGCCCTAAGATAACAGGAGTTTGAGCCCTATGATTGGAGTTGGACACAGGTTGTGTCTCCAGAACTATGAAATCGACAGGGTAAATAAACTCCCCTACCCGGATCAGGACATCATTAATCTCCTCTTTTGGAACTTTTACTGAACGGTCAGCCAGTTGGATAGTGACTCGAGTTGGACTAAGATCGCCCAACCCGAGTTGTTGATAAACTGAGAATGAAAGCAAGTTGATACTTGCCCCCAAGTCAAGAAGTGCACGACTAATCTCGGCTTGTCCTATTGTGCAGGCAAAGGTGGGACTACCTGCCTTGTACTTGACAGGGATCGGACCTGATAGTAGCTCACTAATGCTAGTGGCTAAGAAGACCTTTTTTGGTACATTAGTCTTTCTCTTCTTGGTGAACATGTCCTTAAGAAACTTAACATAGGAAGGGACTTGTTGGATGGCATCAAGAAGTGGCACATTTATTTTCACTTGATTAAATATCTCAATTATCTTGTCCATGTGTGGATTTTACTTGTTGTTTTTTAGCCTATTAGGAAATGGTACTATAGGCTGGTGCACCTGACTGGTTGACTTATCTTTTTCAGATTCGTCAGATTTGGAAGGACTTAGATTAGATGAGGTGGATGCTTAATTGTGGTTGTGCTGAATGAGATTGGTTGGCGTTGACACTTGATTATCAACTCTCTTTCCTGACCTCAATGTATGAACAACATTACATTAATTTAATGATTGATCCTCAACCAAATGAGCTTGTTGAGAATTTTTAAGATTGGTTATTGGCTGACTAGGCAGGGTACCCTTCTGTCTCTCATTCTGTAGAGTGGCTAGTTGGCTCATTTGAATCTCTAACCTCTGTATAGTTTGCATGAGAGAATCTTGGTTTTTCATGTATCTTTCCATGTTTCTCTTAAAGTCATTCATTCTCCTTTCTAGTTGAGGATTCTGGAAGGAAGCTTGTGGAGCTTGGTTGGGAAAGTTTTGTTGATAGTTTGAAAAGTTAGGTGGATGGTTGGGAGAATTATTATGGAAATTGAAAAAGTTGGGTTGATGATTGAAAGAATTATTAGCATGATGGAAGTGGCTTGCATGATTTGATCGTGAATGGTCATTGTTATTTTGGCTCCATAAGAAATAGGGTGATTTCTCCAGCCTGGATTGTATGTTGTTGTGTAAGGATTATTTTTCGGCCTTGAAAAGGCCGCATTCATCGTTTCATGGTATTGTTTCTGAGCCTGAAAACAGGACACTCCTCGAACACATGATTCATGGCTTGACAGTAAGTGCAGCCCAGAGTTGAAAATTGGTTTGGGCTGATTTGATTGACTGGACTTGGTTCCTTAGTTTCTAGAACTTCCAGTCTTCTTGCTAGGTTAGCTAACTTAGCCTCATTAGCGATGGATGATTCGATAGAATGGAGACCTCCTTTTGAAGAGATGGAGTTAGGATTCCTAGATGTTTCACTAGTAGGTTCCCATTGGATGGTCTTTTCAGCTAGGTTTTCATATAAATCCCATCCTTCATTTTCATCCTTCTGCAAGAACCCTCCTTGGCACATACTTTCTAAGAGGGTTTTGGTGGAATAGTCTAAACCGTCATAAAGAATTTGGTATTGTCGCCATTTCTCTATTCCATGATGCGGACATTAGATAAGGAGATCCTTAAAGCGTTCAAAGTACCTCCAGAACGGTTCACTCGGTTCTTACTTGATTATATGATGATCTTCCTAATGAGAGCGGTCTTATAAATTGGATAGAATTTCTTCAAGAAGACCTTGATGAAACCATCCCAAGATGTGATCGAACGGCCGCTAAGCTGTAAAGCCATTTCTTTGATAAGTCCTTAAGAGCGAAAGGGACAAATCTCAACCTAATAGCATCATCTACAAGGTGTGGGATTTTCATCATAAGACATACTTCCTTAAATTCTCTTATGAAGAAGTAAGCATCTTCGGACTCTAAGCCATGAAACTTGGGGAGTGTGTTGATGAATTGAGGCTTGAGCTCAAAATTGTATTCACCAACCGATGGAAGTAGAGCGCAAAATGGAGTGAGGTTCGAATGAGATAGAACCTATCCTACAAGGATGTTGGTTGAGCCATAACCGGATCAGGTCTTGGTCCAAACTTGGGTGGTGATGTGTTTCTAGTCAACCTAGATGAGTTAGGGTCTCTTGACCACACTTGCATACACAAACACTATCACAATCACAACAAGTTTACCAACAGTCAACAAGAGTAATCAACCAAGCCTAGTCTAAGGTAGCCTTGACCTAGACAACTCCTAACTGGTTGATTGTCCATAGGAGGTATAATGTAGACTTTGACCACAATCTAATCAGCCAGGTCAGGGTAAGATTGGTGGGAGGTTATCCGTCAAAGACGTTCCTTAATTAAGTAACCACCAACCTTCAGGCTTTCGGCCCTCAATCCCCTTCCTAGACACCGATTTGGCAGGAGTCAAATTTTAACACCTTCCCCCTTAGGATAATCTCCTAGTGAGTTCGAGATATCCCTAAGGCCAACGTCTATCAGATTTTACTTAGGCTTAGGTTGTGCGTGCTTGAAAATGGTTTGTGGGCTAAGGAAGGGTAATGACTTCCCCACCTTATCTTGAATTGGTTTTTGCCCTTAGAGTTAATTGTACAAAGTGTGCAAGATATAGAAAAGTAGCATTCAAAAGCAAATATCACCCAAGAATGTTTCCTAAATTATATGCTATGCATACGTATCTTGTCTCCAGCACTCTTCAACAGTAATTGTAAAATAAACATAATTAGACAAATGCCCTAGAATGCAAGTCTAAACGTTTTTTAAGCAATTAACAATCACTCAAATTACTGTTGGATTAAAACAGGGATGGTGGATAGCAGATATAGCAAGATTATAACATACAAAACTTAATTTTTTTGCGAGCAATATGTCCTGCAAAAAAAAGTTTTAGTAGTCCAATGAATTTTTCAACTCTTGCAACGCAATTTCTTGAAATTCTGTTTCCTACTTTCGAGAGTAGGGGCACAGAATTTGCAAGTCTTCTCTTGCAAAGCTTGAATGCTAGATCTGAATCTTCAAGTCCTTAAAACACACACCAAACTTGTTAAAAAACAAATACACCATTCCCTTCCCGGCAACGGCGCCAAAAATTTGATTGTAAAAATCAAAGAGTTAAGAATTTACTGTGTAGTTTGTGGCTAACGGGTCGTGTCCACGAGGAGGAATGCGATGAAAGCTTTTTGGTGTTTTGTTTAGTAACAAAGAATTATGCTCGTTTTTTAATTGAAAAGAGAATGGAAAGAAGGAGGATGATTAAATGAGAAATTGCGACTTTGGAGAAGGCTTTGGAAAAAGGTGGTTTAAAAAGCTTTGAAAAGTGATTGGTTGTTTTTAATAAAGAAGAAAATCTGGGCTCACTATCTCACTACTCAATCGTTTATTCTTCTATTAAAATCCTTAGTGCCTCAACTTGATCATAGGCAAAACTTAAGGTTGACTTTAGAAAGTTTGAAGTAAAGCATATAAGATGGTTGGAAAAGTGAACTCTTTTCTTTAAGAAACCGTTTTGAATTGAATGTTAAATCATCAAGCGCGAAGAAGCAAGTATGGAATAAAACAGTTCAAGAAACGTTCTTAAAAGAAGTAGGAGTTTAAAAATCCAAACCCATCCTCATGTGCCTTCAAGAACACTTTCAAGAAGAAAGGCTTTAAGTTAGACATGCAAATGATTCATTGGGTCTTTTTCATTAAAATCAGAAGAGAAGAAGAATTGGAGAGAGATACAATAGTGAGCCCAGAAAATTGATTTAGCTACTCATGGAAGACAAAGAAAATGCAAGTAAATAACGTAAGACATACCGTAAAATGAGTGGAAGAAAATGTGGCTTGATTCTTGTATTGATGCCACTTCAATCTTCAAGTTACAAGCACTCAATTCCTCTCTCTCATAGGTACTTGTACTGAATTACAAATTGCAAAATAAAAATACAACTTTCGTACTATCTAACAAAGAACCAGATGGCCACACCCAAGTGGTGGAACTCCCCCTTTGGTGATTCACCATATCTTCTGCTGGTTTTCTCATTTCTGCTCCAGGATTTGATGAAACAGCCTTTGATTGTTGGCTTTAATCGCTCGATTTGGGAGGATTCTTTTCAATCGTTTTTTAACATCTCTGATATGCCAAGATTTTGCCCTAATTCCTTGATGTCAAATTTATTCTAAATTAAATCAGAATTTGGTGGGCTTTTGGCTTGTTTCTCTTTCCTTTCTTTTAGCAATTGGGCCTATATTTAACAAAGAAAAAGAAGACTTATTAATAGGATTTATTAGCTAAAAAGTATGGTAAGGTGACAATGTATATGCAAAATATGTGACTGATCAGTTCCCAAACGATCTACCAGGACTTCCGTCAGATCGAGATATGGAGTTTGCCATAGATGTCATTCCGAGTAAGGACCCAATCTCTAAGGCACCGTATCGGATGGCACCTGTGAAGCTAGTGGAATTGAAGAAGCAGCTGCAGGAGTACTTGGATAAGGGATTCATTAGACCTAGTGTTTCACTATAGGGAGCTCCTGTGTTGTTAGTAAAGAAGAAGGATGGTAGTAGGAGGATAAGCATCGAATATCGAGAATTGAACAAGGTCACCATCAAGAACAATATCCTTTGCCCAGGATAGATGACCTGTTCGATCAACTTAGTGGAGCTAAATATTCTCGAAGTTAGATCTCCGATCTGGATATCATCAGCTGAAGATGAAGAAGGAGGACATTCTAAAGACGACCTTTAGGGCTCGTTACGGTCATTATGAGAGTATCTAGTGATGTCATTTGGAGTGACCAATGCTTTAGCAATTTTCATGGACTTGATGAATATGGTATTCTCTCTCCATTCTTAGATAAATTTGTGGTCATATTCATTGATGATATTCTAATTTATTCTAAGAATAAAGAGGAGCATACAGAACACTTGAGGATTGTGGTGCATACCCTTCGGCAGGAGAAGCTCTATGCCAAATTGAGTAAATGTGAGTTCTGGCTAAAGAGCGTGGTATTTCTCGGATATATATTTCAGGAGAAAGCATTTCAGTGGATCCCACTAAGGTTCAGGTGGTGAAAGATTGGCCCGTTCCAAAGTCGACAACTGAAATTAGGAGTTTTTTAGAGTTAGCTGGATATTACGGGAGGTCGTGGATGACTTTCAAAAAATTGTCGAACCTTTGACCAAGCTTACTCGAAAAGGAGAAAATATATATGGACAGCAGAGTGTGTCGCTGCTTTTGAAGAGTTGAAGAACTGATTGAGAATTAAGAATTTGTAAATAAAATTGAAGTGTAGAGTTCTTAGTCTCAATGCTATCCACTGTAGCAAGGGCCAAAGCGGGTCGTGATCCTCAGGGAGGATGTGATGCAAGCTTTTCGGCCGATTCCTCTGTATGCTTTGAATAAAACAGAGAAAGGATTAGATTTGAAATGTATATGAATGGAAAGATGTGGTTTTACTGATATTCTACCACAACCCATAGTGCAAGTTAAGGATATTGATCATCATATTGGAATATATGGACTCCATCCTAGGTTTTCTAGAGGATATGCAAGCAAGAGAAAAATATTGTAGAATCTTACTAGCGACACTCCTAAAAATCCAACACGTTTTCATCCTAACATCTAAGCACGACGTAAGAGAAGATTTACCTTGAAGTTACGTTGTCAAAGTTCTTAAGCATGAAATGTGAAAAATTACTTAAAGGTGTGACTTTAGATTATGAAACTAATCATCATTTAGTCTTCAAGCAATCTACTTTAAACCTAGGGTTTCTGAAAAATGTCATCAATCTGATCAATGCTTAACTGCTCTAGGGATGCTTTAAGAATTTCAGTAAACCACAATAGGAAATTAGTTCATCATATTTTTTTATCTTTTCAATTTATTTACTTTTTTTTATGTTGTTTAATAAGAAGAATTGAGAAAGAAAGGAAACAAATAAATCAGAAGATCACAGATTAAAAACTAAAACCAGAGAGATCACAGAATAAAAGCAAAATTAAATAGCAGAGAATTAAATGGGAAAAAGGTAACCTTTATTCGAAAACGTCTCCCAAATACAAGCTCCTTCTCCTCCACAATGTACTCAAAACAAAATTACAAACTTGTAGAAATTTTAAAGAAATAGCTAAAGAAAACCCTAATCTCTCTCTGGATCCCCTCTCTGCTGCGCCTGCAGGGGTATTTATAGGTGCAGAAGGTGATAGAGTCACGGATAAACTCCTCCACGAAACTGGTAGATGGATAAGGCAGGATTGCCGCGGAAACGCGGCTTGGGCCGCGTTTCCGTGGCCTTGTAGTGGTGGCTGGCCACGCGCTTTGGCGCGTGGCCTCCCTTGGTCCGTCCATCTGGGCGTTTCCTTCTGCAAGTTGAATCTCGACTCTTCATCTTTGGATTTGGATAAACTTGGGAAGCAAGTTACCTAGATCCCAAATCTTTTCCACGAATTTCCTTCTCTTCTTTTAACTTTTATCCTCATCCCGCAAGTGTTTAGGGTTGAATAGAAGTCTATCCTTCCCTCTTCTTTAATATTTGCAACTTTGGCCCTTGCGTATTTGCACTTTTGACAATTGATATTTGCACTTTTGCACTTGGGCTTGAATATGGGCTTTTGGGCTTCTTTTAGGCTTTATTTATTATTAAAATAAGAACTCAAGGCCTGCACACAATAAATCACAAATATTAATAAATGTGCAGAATTATATGAATAAATATGAAAATGTGATGGTAAATATGATGACAATTATGCATTTTTCACTACCAATCACACCCCCACACTTATCTTTTTGCTCGTCCTCGAGTAAAAATCAAGAAAAGAAAATCTAATCTAGCTATCTCACTTTCGTAGGAATCACGATTGCACTTAGCACGTGCAACAAGCCGTTAAATCCCTAGGTTACCCTAGAGGACGAGTGTTGTCTCGTGAAGGTTTTCAGCGGATTACACCCACAAAATCCATAAAATGGAGAATATTCGAATTATATTTGAAGAGACTAAGTAGTCTATAAGTTTTAGGATTATCATTTTTATTCATTCTTAAACTTAGTCTTAATAAAGTGAATTGTTATTTATTTTAGGTAAGAATCAAAATTGAATTTTTGTATAGTCTTTTTCGTTACCAAAAATCATATGCATCCTTATGAATTTTTACTAGGAATTCCTTAACTTGGACTCTCATGCCTCTTTATTATTTTTATAACATCATCTAATTTTCTTTCGTATAAGTATCAAGGCTTCTTGAGGCCCTCATACCTAACTAATTGACTAATAGATGTGTTAATATAATTTTTTTTTTGGCATGTATAACTCATCTAATTTTCTTTCGTGTAAGTATCAAGGCTTCTTGAGGCCTTCATACCTAACTAATTGACTATTAGATGTGTTAGTACATATATAAGTAATTTTTCCTTAATTTCCTTAGGCTTTCTAATCCACCCATGTAACGAACTTAAAGTCGATGACTCCCAAACCGGTTGGCTTTAGGGCACCAGGTGAGAAAACACCCCGCGGACTCAATTCGAGTGAACTAGGCCCCAAAACTAAGGACATTATTTTATTTACTCACCTTTAGGCATGAATACTTATGCTTCTTGAGGCACATGTATCCAGCTTAATTAGTGATTTCCTTTTTTTTTTCTTTTTTTTTTTATATATGAGGCACAAAAGTCTTCGTCTTAGAATCCTAGATATGCATTAGGTATGCAAATTCATTAAGGTAAAAATCAAGACTAATTAATTATTCAATTTCTCCTCCTATACCTAAAATTTAAACAATTT